>JADRCD010215568.1:0-14228 GCA_019843815.1 Montemys delectorum
TTTTTTTAATTCTAATTTTAATTTTAATTTTTTGTTTTTTTCTTTTTCTTTTTCTTTCTTTTTTTTTCTTTTTTTTCTTTTTTTTCTTTTCTGAAACAGGGTTTCTCTGTGTAGCCCTGGCTGTCCTGGAACTCACTCTGTAGACCAGGCTGGCCTCGAACTCAGAAATCCGACTGCCTCTGCCTCGCAAGTGCTGGGATTAAAGGCGTGCACCACCACTGCCCGGCTGATTTTTTTTTTTCTTTCTTTCTTTCATTTTCAATCTAAGAACATGTTTCTCCAGTTCTAGGCAATCTTGTCAAACACTTAATTTATGTAATTCGCTGTACTTTTTTAATAGGATAATTTCATGTATATCAGAGCCTTTTAGCCCATTTTCACATTTCTCACTTAAACTTTAATTTCAAAGACTGTACTTGGCCTTTGCATTTTTCGGGATGAAGAGATAATGTTTCTGAAGCAATGCCTTTGAATTCACTATTCCTTTTGTATGTCTCAGGTTTGTTAAACTAAGCTTAACTTATTATGTCTTTACAGTACCACTTATGAAATTCATATGTTCTAAGAGTTTGTTACCTAGTCGCATTCTGCTTTTCTTGTTTTCATAAATCCATGCTTAAAATGGATACTCTGTTCAACTCATCGCTCATTGTAAGTATAGTTAAAGTCTTGTCTGATTATTCTAAGAAGTTAATTTCACTTGGGCTGAATTCCTATCTTGAGGCTGGGTTGACCCGGCTTTCTTAGAAGTAGATTCTTTTGTTTTGGAAGTCTCGTTTGGGGCCCCCTTTGAATGTGAGGGAGTTTTACTTGTTTCTTGTTCTTGTATTGACCAATACTTTTCTGGTTTTACACTTGCTTTGACCTGCCTCCCTAGGCCCAGCAGATAATTAAGTATTGTAATGGAGTTTACCATTTATTTCTGTGCTCTGGGCCGCTGATGTAAGGGCTGTGGTGTCTTCTCAGAGCAGGCTGGCAACGTGGCTGAGTTTTATGGTCAGAGCTACTGATCTCCTGAGCTCCCAACCTCCTTCATGTCCTACAGCTTCTTCAGCTGACTGGTGGGAGTGCGTCCTTGGCATTAAGTAGCAAGAACATAAACTGCTTATTATGATGCAGTTTGGATTTTTGTCTCTCTTAGAAGTCCCAGTACATTTATTGTTTTTGTTTGCTTCTGCTGTGCCTTCGTCTCCTTAGCTCCATTTGTGTTCTCTACCCCTCCTCCCCTCCCCCTCCCCCTTCCTCCCTCCTGCCCAAGCCCTTCTTCTTACTTCCTCCTCCTCCTTCCTCCTTAATCAATTAGGGTTTGTCTTGTCTGGAGACTAACAAAACATGACTGGTTTTGTTTGTAAGATTAAACATTTAGATGTAAACTACTGGGTTGGGCCCGAGCTGCTGTCCCTCCCTTTGACTTACTTGGCCTGCCCACCCCACCTCCTCCTTTCCTCTTGAACTCTTGAGATGCTGCGTGCGCTATGCTTGTCCTTTCTTCTTTCTCTTGCAGGACTGCTTCAGAAATTAAGGGATTTATTTTCTTCTGCTGTTTCCTTGATTGGGCAGTATTCAGAATAAATTTCAAAGCCCCACCTTCAGTGTAAATGTCAGTATTATCTTAAGTTAAGGAGAATGATATTAAGAAATAAGTAAGTTTACAGAAATTATTCTCATGAACCAATATTCAAGAGACGTGACATTTGATATGATGTGTACTCAAGTATAAACTCCTTCTCAGCTCTCATGTATGTTGTTATGAAATATCTGAAAAGCTTCATCAGTTGTTAGAGCCTTTCCTTCTTCCTTATTCTTTTAAAATCAGAAATAATAATGTAGTAAGAACTTTCTATGAAAGCTTTTAGAAAAGCAAATGTTAATAAGGAAATGTTTTTATCTTTTTCATATCTTAATAAATCTGAAGAGAATATCTATGCTTCAGGGCACTTTGAAGTGTACCTTGAGTACACATTAGGCTAGGAGTAGCGTGAGCTCTGGAAGCTTCCAGGTCTCCTTTCAAGTCAGGTGATGAGCCACACCACCTTCCTGCCCTTCCAGATGAACTGTGTTCCTTCCCCAACCCCTTTGTTTTTTTGGTCTTCATAATCAGGCATAATAGAGCTGTTGGCATTCTTACTTTATTTCTTTCAGATATAATACCTTCAGATCAGCTGTTATACTAAAATATTACTAATTTTAAATTACTTTAAAATATTCTAGAAATATGGATGTGTGGTGATATTTCTATATAGAGAGAAAGGGAGTTGAGCGAATTGAGTCTTGCAGTTTTCTCTAGTTGTTGAGTCTTTGTCATTGGTGATGGCTATAGTTGATATTTTTTTTTGAGTAATTTCTTGTGTGCGTGTGTGTGTTCATTCACATGTGTGCAATCATGCATGTGTGTTTAAGTGAGTTCAAGCTGAGAACAACCTCTAGTAACTACCTCCTCTGAAACAGAGTCCCTCATTGGTCTGTAGGTCACCAGTTAAGCCAGATTGGTTCAGCATTGAGTCCCAGGGGGGCTCAATGTCTCTGTGTCTCCAGTACTGGAACTACGGACACAGGCTGCTCTGGGCATTTTTATCTGGCTTCTGCAGATAGAAGCCAGCTCCTCTTGTGTGTGTACTTTACCTTTGATTGAGTTCTCGCTCAAGCTTTGTTCTCTGTCTCTCTCCCCCTCTGGCTCTTGCTCTCTTTCTGAGGTAGAATCCTTACCAAGTAGCCCTGGCTAGTCTTGAACCCATAGTCGCCCTCCCTCAGCTTCCCAGTCCTAGGATCCTTGCATGTTTTCTTAGAGAACTTCTATAAATATATGTTTATCTTTCCTTTGTTTAGAGACAACACTGCATCAGTACACATCACTCATAACACCATTTTTACACCCAACAATTTATTTTGTAACTCATTCGCTACCGGTCCGTGTAAATCTGCCTCAGTATTTTTTTCACTTCAGTGAAGTTAATTATTGCTAGATTATGAACAAATCATTATGCAAAAGTGGAGAGGCTTCGTGACATGCTTGTTTTATGGCCAACCGCAATGAGTTGTTTGTTTATTAGGTTCTCCCAGCAGGCAGAGTTTGAGCCTTCCTGTTGAGGAAAGTAACTGCAGTTTCAGGATGGTAGTTAGCCCTTCAGTTCTGTGTTTTCAACAATAGGTGGCACCAGCAATTTCCGTATTGGGGCTGTGTGGAGATAGAAAGCATGATCATTTTTCATTTCCTATCATTGTATTCACAGATTATTAAGAGCAAAGATGTGCTTAGCGGAAAGCCTGGAGGCTGGCACCCGAGTGCATACATCCTGAGCAGATTAAGACACACTTCGTCGGAAGAGACCTGTGACCCGAAGCTGCTTCTCGCTTCTCACCCCAGCCTGTGTTGGTAGCAGTCACTTAGTGAGAGAAGACATTTAGGTAGCACAGACATATCCATGGATGATCAGTACAGCTAGTAGGTACATGAAATGTACCTCTTCCTGCCATCTCTTAAAAAGGACTTTGTTGCAAATTTCATCTTGTAACTCGTCTATGGATTGACCACTGCACGGGCTCTGTGTATTCTCAGGACTTAGCCTGTCTAACTGGCATTCACTGTTTTTCATCTTGCTCTCTGTTCTAACCCTTTCCCCGTGCTCCCTGTGGCGTGGGCCTAGACCTAGACATTTAAAACACAGCTCTTCAAATCAGACCATTAGCCCCAGAGAGCAATTCTTTCCTTTTCTTTTCGTTGCCACCTGAAAATTCCCTCCACCAATTTCTAATTTGCCTTTCAGAAGTTGCCTTCATTTCTGTGCCTGGCAATACAAGGCTTTGATTACTGCATAAGTAGGCGATTGTCCCGTTCCCCTTTTTGTTCTTTTTCAGTATTGGAAGAATAATTCTCCAGCTTCAGAATAAAAAAAAAAAAAAAAAAAAAACAAAAACCAAAAACCTATACCATGTTGTCAACAAGCTTTCCTGAGTCAAACACACACACAGGTCCTTATGAAAGATGAGGTGCCAAATAGATTCAAATGCAAACATCTGATGTGACGTGGCTCCGTATCCATCCTTAGGACCGTGCAGATGTTGGCAGCAGTGAGCCGAGCTCCACCGCTTTTGATTTGAGCTGGATCAGCATAGCTTCCCTGGCTTTTTCCCTCCTGAAGGCAATGCACACCTCCTTGGCTTTCACGGGCTGTCGTACCTTGAGTTGATCTCACGATTTTACCTGTGGATCTTTGTCTTCACAGAACCTTTGACCCTACAGAAATCATAAGTAGCTCTGCTGTGTAGCATTGTGTTTAAGCCTCCGATTCTTCCTTTGCGCGCCGCGTACCTGGCTCTCAGATTCAGTAACTCCTTCAAGTATTAAGCTAATTATTTAGTTGGTGGTCAGAATCTCACGAACAGAAACAACAAACAAACAAACATACCACAGCTATGTACTGAATTGTGAATATTTGAGTGTGTGTGTGTGTGCGTGCGCCTCGTGCTCGGGCATGCCTGGGCAGAGATCAGAGGACAACCTTGAGTGTTCGTCCTTTTCTTCAACCTTGTTTCAGAGAATCTCTCTGGAGGTTCACTGCTTCTTACCCAAGCATAGGTAATCTGCAGACTTCAAGTGACATCTGTGAAATGGCACTGAGATGTCATATATTCCTATCACTGCAGCCAGCTTTCCCATGGGGTCTTAGGGTCTGAAATCAGGTCATTGGGCCTATGCATCACTTTACCCACTGAGCCATCTCCCATGTTTCAGAATTAGGAATATTTTTTATGCTCCAAGCTCTGTGGTTCAAGCTAGCTTTGAACTCACTACGTAGCCGAAGCCAGCCTTGCACTCACAAGACCTCTCCTGCTTTAGCATCCCCAGGCTAGAGATTGGGTAACGCATCTGGCCTAGTCTCACATTTTACACTGTGTTACAGTAGGTAGCCTTGCAGCTGCACTTAATATAGGCCCCCGAGTCCTGCAGTTCTGGTGTTTGTGGTGGTGTTGAATGAGAAGTAGCCTTCATAGGCTCAAGTAGTTCACTGTTTGGAGAGGTTTGGGAGACATGGCCTTGCTGAAGGAAGAACCTCTCTGTGGTCGGGCTTTAAGAGTTTTAAGACCACACTGTAGTTCCAATTCCTTTTGCTTGTTTGAGAACGTGATCATTTAGTTTATTGTTCTGTCTGTTCATGCCTGCTTGCTTCCATGCTTCTCCAAGTGATGGGCTTATCCCTCTGGCTCAAAGCCTGAATAACCCTTTCCTCTTGTAAATTGTCTTGCTTTGGGTATTTTATCACAGCAACAGAAAACTAATTATTGCAGTCTTGACTCCTTGAGGAGTTCTTTTCTTTTATTTTTTTTTTTCATTCAAGATTATCATTTTAGATTTAGATTTAACTTTTCATTCAAGATTATCATTTTAGATTTAGATTTAACTTTTCAGCCGTGTATTTCTGGGACTGAGGAAGGAAACCCACCCTAGCAAAGATTACATCATTAACTAATAGAAGGGGAAAGGGGGTGTTTGGCTGACAGCTGTTGGAGACATGGAAGGGAGACTGCAGAGCTCCTGCACCCACCCTCTGAGCAAGCAGAGGGACCATCTGCAGTGACACCCACTCCTGTCTAATCTGTTCACTTGATGCCACATCTTGCACTTCCAAGGATCTGCCCCATTTCAACCTCTAGCTCTAGCTCATCTGTACATGTGTCTGGGAAGCTGCACATCTCTTAAAGATGGATCATTCTGCCATCCCCCCACCCCCCGTAAAACCAGAGGGATTAATTTTTCCAGGGATAGATTTCACGCTAATCAACAGTAATAGTTCCACTTAATGCGGGCACCGCATGAGCATGGTTCTCTACGCATTGGCTTTGTGGTCTTCAGTAACTCAAGGCAAATCTTGTAACTCCTGCTCCATTTTACAGCAGAGGAAATCAAGACTTAGGGATGCTGAGTGGCTTTAAGAGTGGCTTGCAAAGTTGCACAGGTGAGACGTGGACAGATTAAGAGGAACTGGCTCTCCCTTCCACACTCGGCTGTCTCCAGACTTTGAAATACGGCTCTAAAACTACTTCAGAGGGGAGCATTCAAGCATACAATTCCTTTATCTGTCTGGACTGCATTTTAGGAGTGGCTTCTCCCTGTCAGCGTAGTTGGGTTGCTTCTGAGCAGTGGAGGTCCAGTCCGGCAAAGCACCCGGCAGTCTTCTCTGGGAAAGGAGCGGATGTTTCTCTGTTTGTGCTTTTGTTTTCTTTGCTGCTCTCGTCTTTGTTTAGTCAGCACGTTGATTGTAATGATTAGGTGCTGAACGCTGGGTGTACAGTTGTTAAAAAGACACACGTGGACCTATCGCCCTGGAGTTTTATAGACTGCAAGCTCAATGTGAATGTGGAAAATACCAACTAAGCCAAACTTTCATTTATTTCTGTTCATTATAGGCAAGATATGTCAAGATACTGGGAAACAGAATTAACTTGAGTATTTATTGGAGAGTATGCTGAACAAAAAGACATATGAATATATTGTTTCATGGGTAGGAATTAGCAATTCGAACCAGTAAATGTTTGAAATTGATTAAAGGAGAATACTCAGATTCTTAAATAATGATTTAAATATGCTGAAACCTAATATCTCCATAGTACAAGTTTTTAGTTGCTAGACAATGTTGAAAGGATGATCCAAAGTAGGTGGCACTACCAAATATTCTTGCAGCCATAGAATGTTGAGATAGGGAATTTGTGGCTTTCTCAGACCCTCTTCCTCGTTTTTTTTCCCCAAAGAAATGAAAACTCAGAGAAATGACATATGCAGTCTCTCCTGCCCCCCACCCCTAATTTCTGACTCGTAGTATGAATAGACCGGCTTACTCAAGGTCTCAAGAGTTCAAATTGTGAACATTTCGCCCTTTCATATATTAGCAATGTCAGTGACTTGAAAATTAGTGAGATTTGAGCTTCATATTTCTTTCCCTTAGATGTGGTTGAAGGGCTAGGAGTTCCTATGAATAAGAAGTTAAATCTTCTCTCTAGCCTGCCTTGTGAATTTCATTCTCCACAACTAAGTGATCTCACTAGAGCCCGTGACTCAAGAGGCAGATTTGCTGTGTGACCACTTGAGAGGACCACATTAAAGTGCCTGTGTTCCTTGTTTGTGCAGGATCGAGTTTTCTTAACTCCATCACTGGATTCCAATAGAGGAAATAAATTACTCATGCATGTTCTAATGATTAAAAAATTTTCCAGTGTCTTGCCTGTCTAGTTCTCATGGTGTAGAGGTTTTGTTACCAAACAATAATTGTTACACTTTTGACTAGTTGGCTGATACTATTTAGAAAGTCAAGTGAATGAAGCATCTGAGTCTAGGCCCAAATTTCACAGGATGTGCTATGTGAGACCACCTTTTTGTAGTTGTGGGAGACATGCTAGATTTGAAGGACTCTCCCCACCCCCCATCTTGCCTGAATAACTTAATAACTTAGTCTTGTGGGCAAGTTACTTTTAACCTATCTGAGCCTTGTTTTTCTCCTCTGTACAGAAGAAGGTAGTCATGGTAATGCCTGCTGTAATTATCTCTCATGACTGCTGAGAAAATCAGCTGTGATCACAAAATCTGAAAGCCAGAAGGATACTATGTAGATTTGTGTGAGTACTAGGATTTAAAAACATTGCTGTAACAATGATGCTCAAAATGACATTTTTGATCTGAAATTTGGCTAGAGCTATGTATATGGGGACATTAAATGGGTGCTAGAGGCTTCTGTGTGTTAGTTATGGTGACAGAGTGGAAACTGTAAGTTGTTAAAGTTGAATTTTGCTGCTCGATGTTAAAGTCATAAAGGAAAGTAGCTTGGAATCCTGTTTTTGTTTATAAAAGGGTTAAACAATAGTTTCAGAAAGTAAACAAAAGATGAAAAAAATCGAACAGGTAATAAGAATGTGGGCTGAGAGAAAGCAGGATGAAATAAGGGGTGAGGCTAGGACTCGGGGTGCATCTTCCTGTGACCCTGTTTCTTGTGCTAGAGCTGAGTCAGAGCTTTGGCTCCAAGCCTTGCTAGATCCACAGCCCTGGGAGGGAGCATGTCAGCCATGTGACTCATGGTCCTCATGAAGTTAGCCAGTCCAGCAAAGCTGCAGTGAGATGGCGAGTTTTCTCAGGCAGTTCTCATAAAGAACAGTACGTGGAGGAGAGTATCCTATACGGGTCTCGGTGGGAGAAGGCAGACAGTTTTTGAGGCTTTTACTGGTGGGATTGATGGCCAGAAGAAAAATTATAATTAAAAAAACAAAACAAAACAAACCTTCCTATTTGTGAGTTTGTGTCCCCCCCCCCTTTATTTTTGTTATGGATGAATGTATACACATCATTAGATTAGGAACCAGAACCCTTGGTCACTACTGTTTCCCACATTAGGGCACCTTAGTGATACTGAACAGAAAAGTCTGGGCTTCCTTGCTGAGTGTGTGGATCTGAGGGGAGGCAGCTTGCTCGGAGCCAGTTCTGTGGAGAACGGAGCCGGTCCCAATATAACCACCATTTGGCCCTTTCCGCACATTTCTAGTTGTGAGTTTAGAGTTTTTTTGTCTGTGGAAAGTGTAGAAAGCTATTGAACAAGATGTTGCCCTCCCCACATTATTTGGTATTTGTTTGTTTCGTTTTTCACTGTGGAAGCTACTGAAAAGCCTACAGCATTGGCTCTGAAATCTGTAGAGAGCAGATCTTCACACGTAAGACTTCCAGCACTCATGATTAGACTGACTGCTCTGCCCCTCTCATCACTAGCACCCAGAATGAGAACGTGAAGAAGAGCATCAATATCGTAAGCAAGTTTAAATAACACGGAACCTTTCTTTTTAGGCAAAGATGAATTTGTAGGTGTTAGCAGAGAAGCCTGTGGGAATTTCTGTGGCTTGTTTCTGCTGCACACTTGCTTGTTCATGCTCACAGAAAGGGGCTTCTGTCGTAACAGTTGCTCAAGAGTTTCCTGTGACATGTTCAAGACGGATTAAAGCACATTGTTCATCAGTAGCTTGGAATAAACAGGTGGCCAAGGGCCAGAGAAGATTGCTTGCAAAGGTCTCTCTGGAGAGAGGTGGGAGCATGGTTGGCTCCTTGTCATCGTGTGTGATGTCATTTTGTGTGCCTGAGGGACTTCAACCTTGGGGCAGTGGATTGTATTAGAAGCAACAAGAGTCAAAAGACATGCATCCATCCATTCCAGCTAAATCACTTGTTCAAAATCGGGTCCTAGTCTTGAGTCTTGGCACCCCTACGTGGAGGTAATAAGCTGGGCCTGCTGCTGTGGAGAGGCCCAGTGGGCAGTAGAAGCATGAAATTCCTTTTCCAGTATTTACATGATTTTTACCATTAAGATCTATCTCAAGGCAACTTCATGAAGTGTAAAAGCTTGGCACTTGTGAAGTGGAGGTATCAGAGCTGTAAATGCACACGAAGTGAGTAATCTTTCCTTTCCTGGAAAGATCCCAGTCCACCTAGGAAGCAGCGAGTTCCCTATCAGTTCCTTAAGGAATGACAGTCAGCAGAGTCACCTGGGGCTGCCCAGTTGATGCTCTCACCAGAGGCGTGTCCTTCACTCACCTGCTCAGCAAATGCCTTGTGAAGGGAACGAGAAGCCCAGTGTGGAACACTGCCTCTTTTAATCTTCTTGTGAGCACTTGGTGTCTTTTCTCTCAAACGCATGCCCTTTCTAAGATAGCTTGTTCAGATATCAGGCATACATCACGCTTGGAAAAACTCAAGTTGCTTGCTGTAGTTAAAATATAACAAATACCCATGGCCTTGGTATCTCCTAGGCCTGTGTGGTGAGATGTCTCTTCTTTCCTCCTCTTAAAGGAGCACAGTTCTTTGACCTCCATAGCCAAAATCTCTCCTACTGAACAGTGCTCTGTGCATGCTCTTGACATTAGATAGTGACTGAGAGATTTGACACCTCCGTCAAGCTCTGGCACAAGGACAAAGCAGAGTCATGGCTGGGTCTGTTTATGCTCCTTTTTTTTTTGGTAGGTGAAGAGTGTTAAATGATTCATGAAAGAAACTACCAGGTCAACACAGGGGGAAAGTGTGGGATTGTTCTGAGCATCTCATTTGTGCCTGTCCACTTTCCAGGACCTCTGATGAGTCAGTGCAGGACTTTCTGGAAGAACCGAGTCATGAGGAGTTGGACACACGGAAGAGGTGCTAGTGGGAAGAAACTTGGGTGGTTACCAGTCAGAGGGCTGCAATAAGACGAAAAAAGGAAGGTTTTCTTCCTTCTGCACAAGAGCTGTGGCCCATTATGGCTGATGTTGATATAGCACTAAAAGCTACGTATATACATTTTCAAATGTATTCAAATGACCTTAGGCAGAGCAAAGGTATGCGACAGAGGAGCCTGGAGGTGATGCTGGCAACATTAATGATCCAAGGACATCTGGAGGCTCCTAGGGGACTTAGATAAAGTTCCAACTCTGCCCTCACAAGAACACAATAGCTTTCCCTGTTTCCCACTCCAGTTCTGTGCACAGGCAGCTTATATGAGCCTGACATCTACTTCCAAGCTGTGCACCTGGAATAGAACTTGAACTTGCCAATGGGTAGCATAAAATATTCTTACATTTGTGCATGGGAAATTGAGCTGTTATATCTAACATGGAGGCAAGCTGTGACCTGGCCCCAGTTATCAGCTCTGTCCATGTGGGGAGGTTTGGTTAGGTGAAGTCTGGAGTTTCTTTCTAGAGATCTCAGAGGTGGTATCTGCTGTTGGACTTCCTGTGTGTAAGAAATGAAGATTTGATCCCTGGCTCATCAGGTTGGCCCCTTCTTCCTTGACTGGCACATGGATTGCCATTCTCAACCATTTCCACCCTAGAAGTTTCTATTCTGTCTCTCACATTTGAACACATGTTAGATATGGGAAAATATTCGCTTTTTCATCCCCGTGACTGTGGTTCTCTTTTCAGACATTATTTTATTTTATTTTATTTTATTTTGGTTTTTTTGAGACAGGGTTTCTCTGTATAGCCCTGGCTGTCCTGGAACTCACTCTGTAGACCAGGCTGGCCTCGAACTCAGAAATCTGCTTGTCTCTGCCTCCCAAGTGCTGGGATTAAAGGCATGCACCACCACTGCCCAGCTCCTGCCAGACATTCTTTGATGGTAAGAGAAAGTTGTGAAAAAATAAAGATACCTGAATTAAGTATAGACAACTTTTAAAGCATTTTATCTCTCTGATTGATCTTTATATTCCTACTCAGCTAAGGAGAATGGGAGAAAAATAATTTCCATCTTTTTCACAGGTCTTGTACGATATATGTGCTTTCCACATGCTTGAGTATTTAAGAAAATGCCAAATAAAAGTATTTTTTCCCTTTTCATGGGACTCCCCCCAACTCCTTATCCTGTAAAACATTTTATAGAGAAGTTACACAATAGCAAATAGTCTAGATAGGATAGCACATGCCTGAAACCACATCTGAGAGGTAGAAACGGAAGTACAGGGTTATCCTCAGCTTCATACTGAGTTTGAGGCAAGCCTGGGCTGCACAGTCTCACAATATGTAAAAATCCTAAAAACTTAAAAGATTTTCTATATATACTCGCAACCCAGGTTTTCTGAATTTTAACATCTTTTTTGCTTGGTTTTTGCTTTATTATTCTCCCTCTTTGTTCATGAAAAATGTCAAGTGGTTTGACCTACATGTATATGGTTTTCTCTCAGTCATCTGAGGGTAAGTGGTAGACATGTTGTTTCAATCCTTTGAAATACTTCAGTGCACATTCCTTGTTAGAGAAGAAAGGAATCCTTTTCTACTTTTCTTTGCGCTCTAGGATCCAGCTCAGCCCCATGTTTCTCTAGTCTCCTTTAATCAAGGATAGCGTCTCAGTGCTTTTCTCCGTAGTAGCCCTTGGTGCACAGCAGCTTCGAGAGCACATCGCAGTGTGCCGGTCCACTCACTGTGTTGGTGGTTTCCTGTGTGGAGGCCCAGTCTCTGCACTGGGGCAGATGTACTCCAGACACGGTGGCTGTTAGTGCTCCCCACCAGGAAGCAGTGGTCTGTCCTGTGTTGGTGATGTTCACCTCCATCCCTTGGTTAAGAAATCTGGGGCCATATTTCTCCACTATAGACTTAATAAGTGTTTTGTGTCTACTAACTCATAAATGATTGATAAAATGTGAACATAGGGATTATTTAATATTCTAGCCATCATTAAACTTTTGTCCTCTGTCTTTTGCACTCAGTATTTGCCAATTCTGTCCTTCCTTCTAAATTTATAAGTTTTATTCCAGAATAAAAGAATCATACTATTTGTTTATGCATTTTAACTTTTTAGATTTTTTTTTTTTTTTTGCACACTGTAATGGTACATTGCTAGTGGTATTTATTTTGTTACTCGAAAAGCTCTACCAACCCACTGTGCCTGCTCCTTAGCAAATGAGATCAAACTCAGAAGCCTTCAACTGTTACTTGAATGTTTGCAAGTCAGTCACTTTCTTTCACATGTGCGGAAAGCAGGTGGAACAAAACAACACTAGCTACTGATCTGATGTTAGTGTAGCATTCTCTGCTTTAACCATATTGCAGCAAAACACATGGATGGATTTTTAGAAGGAAGACAAGGAGTGCCAATTAGATGAAGGAGGTGGTGAGCCTTGCCTGCAATGTGTGCAATTGACCAGTAGGGAGCAAAGCAAGGGCAGAGTCTTGCTCAGTACACCTGCTGTCTCGGAGAGGTTAGAGGTCAGGAGAGTGCTCCCATAGCAAGGGAACAAAGAAAATGAGCAAACCAAATCGGAATAGAAGCAGGGTTCTTGCTGTTGGGGAGAGAAGATAGTGTGGAGAGATGTTGGACTAGATATGGAGGTCCTTGTGCAGTTCCTGCATTTTAGTCTTTGTGTAGATAGATACAGGTGTGATAGATACCTGAGTATGCATGTGTATAATATGCATGCTAATGGTTTTAAATTATTTGCTGGTTCTCCATCATGAGAAAGCCAAGGAGCAGTGACACCTCTGTAACAATGAATATGTCTAGCACTTGTTTTTAAAATAACACTGCATATGTTAAGATCTGGAACATTGTAGATACGATTGGTTCCAGGACTAAAGTAGATGAACCTTCAATAGCTTACAATACCCGAATGCAAGACATCTCCCAACAAACAGCAGGAACACTTTAGAAGGACCCAGGAAGCAGCTTACAAGGGGTCTTGCTGCTGACCAACTTACGGACATTTGAACACAGGACTGTTGAGCCCTGTCCCACAAGCTCCTCTGTAGTTGTCACTGTCTCTGCAGTTACTCACGTGAACAAGTTTCACCTTAATCCACAAAAATAAGGAATCCCTACTTGGTCCCAACCACATGATTCTAGAGAGAACTTGAAATGTGCCAGGTCTCTGTACTGTATTGGATGGTTTCTACAATGAACTCTTCTGGGCATGCAGAGTTCCCTTGGTCAGCTCTGGTTTAACTCATAGCAAGCGTATTGGAGATGAGGAGAAGAACGTAGATTTGTGATGGATTATGGAGATACCTTCATAGTTTGCTAATTGACAGAATGAGGTAGAAGGGAGGAATTATTCATCTGTGTGGTGACATTTGGCTTTTTGACTGGAGTCACTGGGGAGATGGTGGAAACTGTAGAGAACATGTTAGACTTAGAGGTCAGGAGTTCGTACTAGTCATATTATGCCACCTCTGTCACACCGGAGTCAAAGTTAATCTTAAAGCAGGTAGACAGGAGGAAGGAAAGCCTGTTTTGATGAGCTCTTTAATCCCACAGCAGATCCATTGTAAGACCCTCATGCTTGTAAGTCTCACCTTACAAGATTTACAGAGGCCGTTATTGACTGTTGGTTGTTTATTAAATACTACTCCATGCTGCTGCAGAATTGAATCCCACAGAAATCTTGGTTCATTTAAAGTTTCTTTGAGTTATGATTTTTGGATGTCAACGGAAAGTGACTAGAAAGTGAGGTGTTGCCATTTATACAAGAGTTAGCTGCTAAGGGACCAGATACAGGACCCTGGCCTGGGGCCTGTGACTAGTACACGGATGTTTCTTTTTGGGGCTTAACACTTTAAAACACACTCAGAAGGTTGGCTTTCAAAAGCAGCAACCGTGGGGGGAGGGCTGAGGGTGCAGTAGATAGCTTTCTTTTGATCCAGAGCACATCTCTTAGTCCGTTTATGTAAACATGATACGCTCAGACACACGGGCTCTTCCTGTACCACACACTGTATACTAGTGCAGACACATGGAG
>JADRCD010215568.1:14628-24769 GCA_019843815.1 Montemys delectorum
GTGTGTGTGTGTGTGTGTGTGTGTGTGTGTGTGTGTGTGTGCGTGCATGCACATTTTGTGTGCACACATGAGTAGAAGCCACAGTCCACTGATGCAGATAGACTCTCTGGACATCAAGTCTAGGTCTCTGGCTCCCCAGTGCTGGGATTATAGGCACAGGCTACTGTGCCCTGTTTTTGACACGGGTCTGGTCCTCAGGCTTGCTTAGCAAGCACTTTACCAACTGAAACTTCTTCCTGGTCCTGTACACTCTTTTTCTAAAGGTCTCAGTGCTTTGTGAATGGTGGCCCGTGAATTGGTATGAGGTCTGAGCCCAGTGAGTAAGCTCATACTGCACTGAGTTCTTTGGCAACCAGGCCTTTTAAAGCATGAAAGTCTGCTTTGGCTCTAGGGTTTGGGGTTCACCAGTGTTATATCCATAAACTTGTCGTGCTGCTTCCCCACTTCATGCTTGTAGGCCCCATTGAATTATTCTGTATGAGAGGGAGAGATATCACACAAGGGGCTTCTAAAAGCACACCAGCCTTGACATGGTTGGCAGTGTGACCCCGTCCTTTGTTCGTTTTGCTCATGCATGCTACACACCCACAGCTCCTGGCTCCCTTTCTCTTTGTATTCTCACTCGTTAACGCATTGAGGTCTTCGTTCTCCCATGGCCATGTGTGAATCAGATAGACTCCAATTTACTGTTCAAGAGAGAAGGGAGTTTGACTTTTAATCTAATGTGTGTGACATTCTTATTCTGCTTCATTTCTTTCAGTGGTGACAGCCCCTACCTCAAATCCCTACTTGCCAGGAAATTACTATTTACAGAACCATAGCTATGATAAGAAAAACTTACCAGGGAAATACGGGGAGTTTTGAAACTTGAATCCTAGAACACTTAAGACTTTGAGTGAGTTGAACTGGAAAGCATAGGGATATTGGACGAAGGCTGAAAACAAAGATCTACCAGCTATGCATCTCAGTTTGTTGCTGCTGTACCCTGGCTACCTCAGCCTGTGTTTAGAACCAGGGCCCTGGGTCTGAAAGTCCAATGAATTGGCCAATTCAATCCATATTGTCTTCTTGCATGGTAGTAATTTAGAACTAAGGAGGAAAAAGTGCCCTGGCATGTCTATTTAAGAAGCAAAACTCAAAGCTTAAAAATTTCTCTTCTGAGCATATGTAATAAATTTATGCGAATATGATTTTCTCAAACATTAGCAAGACCACAATGGGATGTTGCACCAAGGAACCTGGAGCCCAGCATCAGAATGGCAGTTAGATTTGAATTAAGAGTTTCATTAGAACCATTTGAATTTTGAATCCTTGTGTGTCTGGCTTTATATTGCTGAGCCATTTCTGAAAAGGATTTAAAGAAAAAAAAAACAAACCAAGTTTGCCATTCTTTTAAAGAAAGGCAAATGCCAACACAGTATTGTCATAGTACCGAAGGAGACAGACACGGAGCTGGAACATGACTCTGTAGTAACATGGACTTAGGAGGAACCTTTGAAGTGGTTACATCAGACAGACATGTTTCCAGGGTCTGTAGCTTTCAGTGGGGATTGGGAGTGGAAGTTGCTGATGGGAACATTCATTGCATTCATAGAAACAAATCACAGAAAGATGGTTTTGTGGCATGGGACCAGGACACAGCATTATTATGAAGCTCCAGGGTTTTGGATGCTTAGAAAATGAAAACAGAGCCTTGGAAAAATCCAGGAGTCTTTTCTTATTGGGATTGTAGTAAAGCCAAGTGGGCTTCTTTCTTCACCTTAAATGATAGGCCATATCTCGCCTCCACAAAATGTGCGGGTCCGTTAACAAAGAAAGAGAATTCCCCCTCCAACTGAAAGTCTCTCTCTCTCTGTGTAACCCCCCTCTCCCCCTCCCTCCCCTCCCCCTCCCTCTCCCTCTCAATGGAATGAGTGCGTATGGAACCTTCTAATATCACCTGGACACTCAGCAGTGGGATAGGATGAGTTTCATGTAGATGACTTTCTTGCTTAGAGATCTTTCTTCCCCAGAAGGGGGTCAGTGGTGATTTTGAGGGAGTTTTGTCCTTCTCTGCTTGAAAAAGTGTTTTCATCCTCTTCTCTCTTCTTGGCTAACCTGCATATGGAGAGCCATCATTTTTAGCCTGATGACCACACGTTTTTCCAAGTGCAGGGTGCTGTCTCCTTTTCCCTTACTGACATAGCCAAGTAAGGTGGGTAAATGATTTTAAAGTTCAGGTGAACCTGTCATCTAATATCCCCCTAGATAAATGGTTAGTAGACATTACAAGCCACTGAATAGCTTTACAAAGTTAAGGTTATTTTTTTCCTAGTTTATGAAATGAACTTGATATTCTAACACATTTCCCAACTGCACAATTTGTAATCTCAGTGGTGTTCGGAGCCATGGTAACTAGGGAAAATTGCATTTTATTCAAGATGCAAAATTATTAAATAACCTTGGTTTTAGAAAAGAATGCAGCAGCCTTGGAGATTTCATGACCAGGCTAAAAGGACATTGACGAAGCTAAGCAAAAGCCAAAAGAAAGAGAAGGAACATGCATTCTGCCTGTGCTGTTTTTTTGGCATTTTACGTGATTTCTCTAGTTTCTTCTGGAGCAGGAGGGGGCTTGTGGAGAGCAGAAAAGAAAGTGTTGATTTTTCTTCCAGGAGTTCCCAGTACCAGCTTGCAGGGGATGCTCAGCAAATGAGGGGTGAATTGAATTGCACAACCGAAGAGTCATGGTACAAGTGAAGATTTTGATTGGCTGCTGGGTTCTGACACATGTTGTGACACTTAAAGTAATTCAGAAGCCGATCTTTTCTCGAGCTCCTGTGAATTCTCTGCCTGCTGGGGTTAACCAGTTGACACATTAATAGCTCTGAAACAGAATGTGGGTCAATTTTGCCACTGCATCCTTTCCACAAAAATGTGTACTTAAAAGCTTTTGTGGCAGGATCATCAGAGAGTAGAATTTATTTTCTGAGCAATTATCCTGCTTTCTGTTAAAGCTTGTTCCATTAACTCTCACCGTGAATTCTGTTTGATATGTGAGAGAATACAGCCTAAGCTGGGCAACAGAAGCCACAGCAAGCGCTGCTCGCGAGAGTTGGCCTCACTGATTGCACACACTCTCTCTCCACCACTCTCCTCTTATCCGGCCCTTGAATTCTAAACTAGTTTCTCTCTGGAGTTGTTTGTTGCATTGTTATTACTTTGGGAGCTCCTCCTACCCTAGCCCCCATATCTATTTTCTGCTTACACTAAAGTGTAAACTTAACAAAAGCAGGATAGGTACTGGTCCAGAACACTGCTGTCTAGAGTAATACTGGGCATGCTGTGGGTACAGGATGAGTGCTTGCTGAATATAAAATAAGAGCATTGGCACCCAGAGTGTGCATGTGTTAGGTGTTCAGTTACAAGAGCTATGTCAGGTTCCTGTTATTCACCTACTTTGTGCTTGTCTATGTACCAGGGCTTTGTCAGTGAGTAAGAGATCATACTTGGGTTTATTAAATATGTCTGGTGCGGGGTTACCTAGTCTAGCAATCAAGAGCTGTCCTGGAACTCATTCTGTAGACCTGGCTGGCTTTGAACTCAGAAATCCACCTGCCTCTGCCTCCCAAGTGCTGGGATAAAGGCTTGTGCCACCACCGCCTGGCCGATTCTTGATTTCTTATCAAAGTTTTGGAACTGAAATATAATTTGCATACCCCATTCACTCACTCAAAGCACCAGTCCAGTGACTTGGTTATTTTTCCACATTATGCAACCATTACCACAAATTTTAAGAATTTATTTATTACCCCAGTAAGACTCCTTATGTGCACTTAACCATTAATTTACTTTTCCACCTCAGCTGAGGAGACATTAGAGATCATGAGCACAAGGCCAGCTTGTGTCACACAGTAAGACTCTCTCACATGTGAGAAAATAAGAAAAGGGTAGCTCTCAAGAAGAAAGGTCATCCTCACACCCTGGTGAGGTATTCTGTCTCTTAAATGCACCTTTTCTGGATATCTCATACCCAGAATCCTAGAACCAAGCAGCAGATGATCTATTGCATCTGGCTTCTTTTGCTGTCCATTCTTTTCTGGGGCTCATCGACATTGTAGCATATACCATGTAACCCATTGTATTGACATAATAACCCATTGTGACAATACACCACATATTACTATCCATTTGGCTTGCTTCTGCTATCAACATTGACATCCAAATTCTCTCCTGGATAAATCCTTGCGTTTTTCCTCAGAGTGTGTATTTCAGAGTAGAGTTTCTGGGTGCGTCTGAGTTTAACTCTTAAAAAGACTTTCCCTTATTTTCTGAAGTTACTAAAGCGTTTTACATCTCCATCACCAGGGTGTGAGGATGACCTTTCTTCTTGAGAGCTATCCTTTTCTTCTTTTCTCACGTGTGAGAAAGTCTTACTGTGTGACACAAGCTGGCCTTGTGCTCATGATCTCTAATGTCTCCTCAGCTGGCAGCTAGCTCTAACCAAGGCTCTGCTCTCTTTTATCTTCTCACAGAGTGGTCAGTAACAGTGGCTTCTTGTAAGAACAGAAGTGTGCAGGTTAGATGAGAGAGTGGTAAACCTTGCTGAGTCTGTCAAAAAACGCTGCCCCTCAGGCTTCCATTTTGTACGCAAGTGGTTCTTGAATTGATACAAAGTAAAGTACATGGGCCATACTGAAGGATGCTCAGAGTCTCAGGCGGGACTGGATTGAGCTAATGCTGGTAGTGCTTGGCCGACCCATATGGTGTGGGAGGTGATGCTGGTACAGAGACCAGTCTGTTCTGTAGGAAGTCACACTGACCCTGCACAGCAGAGTCTCTTTAAGAGGAGAAGAGTATGCCAGAGTTGAAAAACTTACACATGTAGTAGCAACTCAGAGCCATATAAGGAGGACACCATAGAGGGTTCAGAAACACGGAGTCTGGCTGCTGGTGACACCATGGAAATTTGTATGGGCAGGTGAAACTGTAGAGCATGGGGCTGCTGGTGCTCGTGCAGACCTTTTTTTCCTTGGATGAGTAACATCCTTGGTTTTTTTTTTTTTTTTTCCTGTGCTTTGAAGCTGTCTTGTTTCCTAGAAAACATTGCTTGCTTTAGACTGAAGAGTTAAGGTTTCTAGACTATAGAAACTCATGTAATCACTAAAGTGTGCTCTTAAAAAAAAAAAAAAAAAAGCAAAAACAGTTCCCTGCGTAGCAGGTGTAAATAGCTTGCTGGATGTGAATTTAAGCAGGTCAAATTTGAAATTCTATTCTAATTCAAAGCATGTTGCGCAGCTCTGTTTTTAGATTGTCGATTCAAATGTTTTCCCAGATAATACAGGGGGAGGTTGAGATAAACCAAGGCCAGCGGGAAATAAGAAAGGCAACTGGATGCCAAATTTCACTGATAAGAGGAGGCACGATAATCTGATGGTTACTTTCTGGTTGGGTTGTTCAAAGATGGGATGATTAGCCGCACCACAAATCCTTTCTATATCGCATGGCTATCGTAATAGGTACTTTCTGATGTTTTCTCAAGAAGGTCTTGGGGCTTCTGTTACTGGCATTAGGCTCATTTATTACAGCTTTAGTTAGCCGAGCTATGTACTGTTCTGCAGCTGGCTTGGGCTTTTTTTTTTTTTTTTTTTTCCAAGTAAATACTTAAGAGGACACCTGCTACATGCCAGGCATGAGACTAGCAATGGAGGAGCCATATTGAAGGCAATATCAACCTTAGATTTGAGAAACTGTGTACCTACTTTTGATGTGAAGCCGCAGGCTGATCTTGACAGGAAGCATGATGGGATGGGTCTTTCTGTCTCTGTCTCTGTGCCCCAGGATCTTTACTACCCTGGCCTTCAGCAGAGTTTTTAATAATCTGGGAATGCTAATAGATTATGGTGGATAGAGGTTAGGTTTGTTGAAATATATGCCACTGTGTTTATAACAGAAAGTGATCCAGTTGAAATGTCAATTGGGAGATTAATAGACCTGGGCCAAGATGATCTGAATTAGAGAATCTTGTAAAGGCTCTAACAGTGAGCCCACGCCTTTAAAAAACTAACATTGTTATTAATATTGGAGAGGAAACTGGAATGAAATGAAGGCAGCTTCTAAGAATTTAAAGATGGCAGCTCCAATAAAAACAACACAGACTGCTGGATGGAATCTCTATTGAGAAAAGACAGCCCATCTTGAGAGTGTCTCCTGAAAGGGCCTCTCTGGTGTCTTAGGGTGGGAAAGTTCTGTGTGTGGCATTGTTGTGTGAATTGTGAAATGTTTAGCATCCCTGACACGCATTCATTAATGCCAGTAACCTGTCCCCTCTAGCATAATGACAAACCATGGGACATCATGTTCTGCCAAATGCTGCAGAGAGAGGTAACACAGCCCTGGCTGAGAGACTCTAGGAAGGAACTGGTCTAGAAGTCGGGGTGGATGAGTTCTAGATTAACAGCGTTACTCCTATGCATTCAAGCCATACCTATGACAGGAGGACACTGAGGTTAGATCAGAGTGCAGTGTAGGAAGAAAACCCTACCAATTTACTTACCTTTTCCTGTCATCTCTGGAAATGACATTTTGTGTATTTATACAGCTCTAGCATGAGCATGCAATTTATATTAAAACAAATGTGCATTGCTTAGAACTGTGCTCAGTAGCATTTTACTGTGCAGGTCCTCTGTCTCAAGGATTCAGATCCCTTTCCATCCTTAAGGTTTAAGCTCTGGAAGGAGAATCCAGAGGCTGTAGGCTTCCTAGTCATGGATTCACCTCTGCTGAAGGTCACACGGGGTGATGGACACCAGTGTGACCAAGAAGCAGCCACCCACTGAGTTCCATCTCTTGGCACTTGCAGAGACTCACAGAGCTCTGGGCAAAAATTGACACGTTCCCTTGTCGCACAGAGTCAGAATTTTTAAGAACTGGCAAGCCACCAGGGCTTTTCAAATTATTCTCTACATGAGTGTGGAAAATACTATTCCCTGACAGAAAATTTGATTCGCACTTTACAAAGAGTGTGGGGACACGGTTGAATTGCATAATCGCCTCTCACAAAAGGACCCTGAGAAGGAGCTGCGTCCTCCAGTCTTGCCTGCACCAGTATGAACAGAATCGAGTGCTTGTTTTCAAACACTCAGGCTCCTCCTTGAGCAGCCTCGTATGACTTTATATTCTTAAGACCCCTCTCTGGAAGCTTTTCAGGGCCATGGTCTCTGCTCAGGCCCTGGCCACTGACGTCAGACCAAACTACACAGAGATAGGCCTGTTGAAGGGTAAAACTTTCACACACACACACCCATCCACCCACCCACCCACTATGGCCATCTTAAGATTTAGACTCAAAACTCTGTCTTTAACCCATAACCAAGCCCCTTGATTCAGTTCTCATTTTGTTGTTTAGTGCAGGGGGACCATGTGCCTGGGGTCCTGCAAAGCGGCTGTATTTTAGGATTCAGCAAGGCTCCTAGATTACTTACATGTGGCAAGACTTGCCTTGACAAATAAAAGCTTTTCTCCCTAGGGACAGAGTGAGAAAGAAAACTGCAGGCCTGGTCAGGGCCTGCTCTTGGCAGGCAAGGACCTTAGTGCAATACTAGCAGGACAGAAGTAATCGTTTGTTGGCGTGCAGATGGCTGTAGAGCCCCATGCCACTAGCTGTGCTGTTTTAAGCACCCAGTCATTCCCCCCCCCCCCGACTTTGTTCAAGGGATGTGCAGTGTTTCTGTGGCTGTTAAACATTCAACCAGATGAAGCCAAGTTCAAATTATAGAGCTAGTGACCTAAAAGATCTTCAGAAACCATTCCAGTTCTTTATCTTTTACTTTCCTTAGAGCAGTAGGCTGGTAGGGGGGCTGGTAGGGGGGCTGGTAGGGGGGCTGAAGGCAAGGTGTGGCTTCCACCTACTTGCACTGGCTTCCCCTGCTCTTCCCTAGCTGGGAATGTTAGAAGAACTACAAGAACTGCATCCTGTCTGCCGACGTGACGTTTCCTCATCTGAAATGCAGGCATGATAGAAAAACCATCCTTAGGTCCTAGCACTGCTTTCCAGTTTAAATGTATTTAGAAAGATGTCACCATGTGTAAGGCTCATAGCAATGGAGACCAGTACTATTCTCAACTTTAAACAAAAAGAAGCATGTATGTTTCCGGATGCAGAGCCTGTCTGTAAAGGACTCCGCAGTTGATGTTTGGAGGTTAAAGGCTTAATGAAATCTCTGTATAACTCAATTGTATCTGTGTCTCTTCAACATTCAATTGAAGAATACAAATTTCAGTCCCATGTTTCTTTGCTTTGGTAAGGGCAGAAATCCCTGGATGGAGCGTGTTCCTTCAGCCACGCTGGCGCTGCCTGTTTAGATGGAGCCTCCTTCTGTTTTCACCGCCGTGCTGCTGTGTGAGGAAGGGATGAAGGGAGAGTCAGGATATAGCATGGAACTGGGTCTCAGTACTAGTAATGGATTGTCTTCTGCATACATTATAAATGAGCAAGTGTGACCTAGAGGTAGAAAGAATGTGTTGACTTTGCTTGGGTCTAAGGATTTTCTTATTTTTAAGAGGACAAATTATCTTTGTCAGCTTTCAGGCCCTCTTCTTCCACGTCAAAAAAAAAAAAAAAGTGTCTTTGGCTTGGGTGGATTTGAATGTCCAAATAAGGCTGTTAAGCAGTTCTTGTTTATTGATATCATGGGTCACTCCTTCTCCTCCCCACAGTACAATATGCCAAGTATCTACATTAAAATGTGAGAACTATGCTAATCCCCCAATTGTACCCAGATTTGACAGGTCAAATTTCAATAGACAGTTAAACAGTTCAGCTCTGCTGTAAATTGACCCAGGGTTCATATCTATCACAGATCTTCATACAGGCACTTATCACAACTCTGCATTTTTTCACAGATAGATCATTTCATTTATGGTTCAAACTCCTCATTAGACCTGAGAATATAAGGTGTGAAGCACATGGTTCCTCCAGCCCATGGTACACGGTGGGAAAGATCATAAAACATCTCTCTCATTTCCTTGACCTCTCAGAGGTCAGGCAGCATGGTGGGTGCCTAAAAGCCTGCTGCACAAACGGTGTCTAGGCTTTCCCAGAGCAGTTCATAAGGCTGTGCCTGCATTATCTACCAGCGGGAATTCGGAATTTTACAGCTGTATACCTTGTCTTTGGAGATAGTAATCTTATTTGTAGAAAACTCATCTCTTTCAATATTAGAAGTTGCGAGCTAGTCTTTTTATATTATGAAATCTGGTGCGCTAGGTCCTGTGTACGATGCTTTGGTACACTTTGGAAGACCCTTGCTAATGCATCCCCGAGCTTTCTTCTTTCCAGAGCTGAACACTTTGATCTTTTCTCTTTTTAATGACCTCAGTAAAACTACAGAAGATGAAACTCATCTGCGAATCTCTTTGATTGCCTTTCAGATCCCCCATCCAGACAGTTCTGTTACAGATTTCCTCAGGTCCACGGACCAGAAAATAGAGACATTCTGCCCACAATTGGAACACTAGAGGATCTTGTACAGTTACTTGCATTCAGTCTTACCCCTTCATCTTTTCTCCTTTCTAAATCCTTCTGTCAGGTTTCAAATTGGATTGCAGTTTCTTGTATCTTGAGATCAACAATGAACAACTTCAGCAAAAGTAAATCAGGAGATCGGGTGATGGAAACGGAGAAGTGGTTGCTCATGCTCATTCTTTTTTGAGTTCTGACAAAATTCCCCTTTTGTCCATATATCTTACAAGGGAGATCGTCCACTTTTACTGTGTGCAATCACTCACTCCAGCTGTGTTATTGAAGATCATTACTGACCCTTAGATCATCAGGAATTCCTTGGCTTCTGTTGCTGAAACAACTTTGATGTGCTTAAAAAACAAACAAACAAACAAACAAAAACAACCTAATGGCTCATTCTTGAGTCATGAGGTTCCTGGATTGGAGGCTGGTCTGAGATGAGGCTAGACCCACTGCTCAGAGTAACTGATCCGAAAGCTGAGTTTTCTCTGGGCTCATGGATCCTTGCAGCATCTTTAAGCTCTCCGGTGATACCCACTCACCTTTTGGCCCTCAGCTGTGGACCTTCCTCTAATACAGAAGGGGGTTCTTACACTGTTCTGGATAATACACCTTCACACCAGGGAAAGAAGATGGGAAAAA
>JADRCD010215569.1:0-14096 GCA_019843815.1 Montemys delectorum
AAGGCTTTAACAAATCCAACAACTTGACAAACAGGTTGGACAGGCAAAACCTTGACACTTAAGGTGAACTAAACAGGAAAAGTAGGGAAAAGAGGCAAATAAGGCTCAACTAGACTACAGAGAGAGTGGATTCCTCCAGCTGTCAGATCTTTCCACAAATGCACTAATCTAGAAGCTGCATTTATATACTTCTTTAGCTAATAACAAAAAGAATCAAAAGTGGGCTGGCGAGATGGCTCAGCGGGTAAAAGCACTGACTGCTCTTCCGAAGGTCCTGAGTTCGGATCCCAGCAACCACATGGTGGCTCACAACCACCTGTAATGAGATCTGATGCCCTCTTCTGTCTTCTGAAGACAGCTACAGTGTATTACGCCAGAGTGAGTGGGGCTGGAGCAAGTGGGGCCTGAGCAAGTGAGGCCGTCCTGATTTTAATTCCCAGCAGCCACATGATGGCTCATGGCCATCTGTACAGGTACAGTGTACTCATACACATAAAAATAAATAAATCTTTAAAAAAAAAAAAGAGAGATAATTCTTAAAAAAAAAAGAATCAAAAGCTCCAGCAAACTTGAAGTATCCAACAACCCATCACTCTAGGACTAGGCCAAAGAGCTATTGTTGGCTGTTAGCAAGATGGTAAATGGGATGGAAGAACACACATACAACTGGGTAACTGACAACAGCCATAAGTACTGCCCTTTGCTGGTCTGGTCTTCAGGTATGAGCAATAGAGACAGACACAGGGACCAGAGAGGCAGGGCATCCCAGCTGTCTCAGCAGAGGTCATTTTAGATAAGTAAAAGTCATATGAACCAAGTGAATGAGTCTACCCAGCATTACCAGACACATCAGCTTATCTGCAGCTGTACTTTCAGAACAGCAAATCCCCTAACTTCCCTCAGCTCAACAAACATTTAGTTGAACGCCACCAAGGCATTGTGTTTTTAAATAGCATCATAAGAGCATCATAAGAAAGTGGACTAATACCTAAATATTCCCTCTGGGAAGACTTACCCACAGTAAGCCTTCTGGGGAGTATAGCTCCGTGAGAAATGCATCTACCTAGCTCCTACAAAGGTTTCAATCCTCAGCACTGCACCCAGCCTACGCAACTGACTCTTAACAAATACAATCAATATATTATAAATTACAGCAGACCATAACATTTTCATAGTGTTATTAGTAAGCACATCTACGTTCTGAGTAAACTGAAAAGGTATGTACATTAAATACTCCATAAATTAACCCTTGACCTGCCAGCTGTCATGCCTTGGCCCCTGAAGTGTTCCATTTCTCATCTTAGATTCTGTGACACATTGTGGGGCAAGTACACCCGGGGAACAGGCCTGGAAGAGCAAGGTGGCAAAGTATCCAAACCCAGACAATCTCATCTTGAGGCCAGCAAGAGTAAGGCTCCTCCCTCCCTAGTATCATCCTGCCTGCCCCAGGACACATAGCCCCACTAACCCCACCTCCCTCTGGTTGAAGTCACTGAATCCTTCTAGGCCAAATTACAGGTTTAAGTGCCTGGGATCCATCTTAATGCAAATAAAGCACTCCCAGCACCAGCACGCCAGCCCCAGCCAATACTGTATACTCAGTATTGGAAACCCCAGCATCCACATACCTCTTGTTACACTCCCCACCCTCCAATAAAGAGAGCTCCTGTTTCCCAGAACGTCATCTAAGAGAGGAGTGTCACTGCATATCAGTGCCTGGACACCCCAAGGGCAGAAGCCTTTCTGCCCATCCTAACTATATACACAGCATGCTTCTTGGTGCATATTTACATGCTCTGTTGCAGCTAAGTCAGCTCTTTGTCAATTTCACACCCACTCCTACATAGCCGAAAATCATAAAATTACTTCTACTACCCATGATAAAGTTCTGACGGATACACTCGTGACCGCTTGGTAAAAACTGGATGTGTCCTTATCTCATTTTTGGACTTTCTAGGCTGTCATTTCACACCTCAAAATCCTTATTCTCTCCTCTGCATCTGTTGTTTTTGCTTCCTGTTTATTAAGAAGACTGAAGCAAGAGAGAGACTCCCAACATGTACCACAGCACGTGTTACAATCCAGCAGCATTTACATTCATGTGGAGCCTTCCTTCCTGTTTCCAGGGTAAACTGTTTCACGCTACCACGTTATGCCTCCTGCACATCATTTTCTGGCCTATCTCTCTATTCAGTCGTTATTCTCTCTCCCCAGTGTTATCAACTTCTCATGTAAATATCCTCATGAGCACATAAACATCATAAAAAGCATCTATCCACCTTGAATTCTACATCACTGCACTGTCCCATTCTCTGCAGGTTAAATTTTAGCAAGCATTCAGTTTTATAAAGCTTGAAACAGAAAGGATAGCAGCAACAAATGGCCTTGTTTCTTCAACTGAAGAAAAAAATGATTACAACATTAATGAGTTTTGAACACAGAATAAAACCAGCGCATGATAAAAGAAAGCTCTTTGGCACATTCATGTGTAAAGAGAAAAATGCAGTAAAACTTGGGTGAAGTTACCTACGATCAAACTTACTCACATTTGTGATAAAGAAACATTATCAAGGGCTGGAGAGATGGCTCAGTGGTTAAGAGCACTGACTGTTCTTCAGAAGGTCCTGAGTTCAAATCTCAGCAACCACATGGTGGACCAAAACCATCCATAATAAGATCTGACGCCCTCTTCTAGGGCTGTGTGAAGACAGCTACAGTGTACTTAGAGATAACAGTAAATAAATCTTTTTTTAAAAAGAAGAAACACTATCAAGACTACATCCTTTTCTAGACATGCAAGTGAAAGTTCACAGGGATGTTTATACGTTTACTGTATGTGTGCATATAGACCACAAAGATGATGGCACACTGATAACATTCTCTAAAATTAATTTTTAGTGGTGGTTTATACCTTAGTAGCCCATCTAAAATTAAAATCTCAAAATTAAGAACAAGAAAATATCTCTTAAGTATTTCGGCTAAATAATCCTATAAGGGAACAAGTCTAGAGTTGTATTAGGAAACTAGGAATCTCTTGAGATGGTCCTCATAAATGACGGCCACCTGAATTGCCTATGTAAACAACTGAGGTGGAGTTTTTCAGTTAAGTACCCTAGCTTCCTATGCTACCTTCAGTGGCTGTGGGACCTGTCTGAGAGGAGCCTGCCATGAAGCCATCTCACCTGGTCCTTCATCAGTGCAGCAATATGTGTAGTTTTGCCCCCAGGGGCTGCACACATATCTAGAATCTTCTCTCCAGGTTGAGGATCAAGAACATGAGCTACAACTGTAGATGGCAAATTCTATAAGAAAAAGAAAAAAGGTGAGCCTGAATAATAGAGCCTCTCAACTCCATAGCCAAACAAAATATAACATTTTCCACATTTAATGCTGGCCGAAGTGAAGGAGAGAGCTATAGAAGATAATGGTTCTTTCAGAAAGGCCAGGAAAGAGGCATCCAAAGGCAGGAAGAGCACAACACTCCCTAGTAGTTCCCCATGGCTCTCTACAGCGACTTCAATTATCATAAGGATTGTTAGGGGATAGCTTCTGCCAAGCTCTTACATATACCTGATGTGTCTTCAAAATGTAAATGCTTTAGCTTCAATCTCATAAGTTAGTTACCGAACATCAGTCAGGAAACTGTACCATGGCTCAGTGGGTAAATAAATGCACTTGATGTCCAACCTGACAACTCGATTTTGATCCCTGGGCCTACATGGTGAAGGAAAAGCTGTCCTCTGACTTAAGCATACATGCTGTGACACATGTGCAAACACACACACACACACACACATACACTTTTAATAAGAACCACAATATCCACTTAATTAAGTTATAAGTCAGTGAGTGCAGGCTTGAGAAAATAAACGCAAAGTAGTAGTTTGACACTGAACTTTAAAAACAAGCTACCACTAGCATGGTTTACTGCAGGATAAAGACTATTATCTTGCACCAAGATTTTCTTACACTTTCCATTTTCTCCTATTTTCAAAGATATTTTTAAAAATTACAAGAGTGACTTTTAACCTCAAAGTGATGTGGTATTCACTCATCTCTCTAGTGGGTCAGAGAATAAAGCCTGCCATGAAACCCACATTAGAAAGCTGCAATCTTTAATAACCCAGCTTTCCCAAGGGAAGACCAGAGGTGGAGACAAGAGAACTAGTCAGCAGCTCAGGAGCCAGCCAGCTAGGTGGGAAGAGCAGAATGGCAGAAACAAGTGAGACTATGCCTCAACAAGGAACAATTCTACGACTGGACTTTATAATTGAAAACTTATTTCTGAACTGATTTAAAGAAAAGAAAAAAAAAAAGGAATTTCTCAGGAACAGACCCTGGGTAGCTAAGAGGCAGCTCAGCTTGAAGTTCTGCAAGTGATGAGGCATATAGCAGCTCTTCAGTGCTGCTGATCAGTGTGAAGGTTCGTCAAACTTAGTGACCCAGGAAGATTCTGGGCAGGCTACGTTCTAGGCAGGGCCATTCTCATCTCTTGTATTACAGCAAATGAATCCCTAAATCCCGAATGATCACGGCAAGCACGGCTTCCATCAGTTTCTTAGCTTTCACAAGATGAAGTGTGGCTACTGACAACCACCTGAGAGCAAAAAGGATTTACAAGTTGTTTTCGGAGCACCGTTTCTTTCGGTCGTCTGCAGTGTGCACATGCAAGTGTCTTGTTTTGAGAAAAGCTCTTGGGGTAGCTTTTTTACCCAAGGAAGCCTCACATTACTTGCCCTGCGGCCTCAGCCACCCTGGGTGATTTTAGCTTCTGAATCTTGTTTTAAGAATAATATTTAAAAATATAGAACCACTAAAACCAACCTGGTGCTGCTACTGCGCTCTCAGTGATGGTCCTTTAACCAGTCACCTTTTTGTCTAAAAAGTCATCTCTGTTCTCGTACCATTATGCACAACTGTGAAACTTTTCCGTTTGTGACAATCTAGTGCATATGTAAGAACTGAACAATAATGATGGTAATGATTGGTTTTTTTTTTCAAATTCTACAACTTAAATGTGGGCCACTGAGATAGCTCAGTAAGTAAAGGTGCCTGTCACCAAACTTGTAGCCAGAATTCAATCTGCAAATCCCGCATGATGGTAGGAGTTGTCCTCTGACTTTCACACAGGGCCATAGCAGCGAATGTCCCTTCTAAAATTATGAATATATACATGTAATTTTTAAAATTTTAAGCAAAACTTCCTCTTTTGATCCTTTTTTCTGTTTTGGAAGTCCTCATGGAGGCAATTGTCACCTACAGCCAGCCAACTTATTCAGGTTCCTCTGGATCAACAAGGTCCTAAGAAACGGAGAGCTCAGAAACCCCGATGGCCACACAGGGCTGAGAGAAGGTAGGCGATTTTCATTATCCTTCCTGCCCTCCATTCTGATCTCTCCAGACTTAAGTCTTACTGCGTGTAGCCTGCCTACAGGAGCCCCTCCATCCCTTTACCTCCATTCCCTCTCCTGCTGCCCTATTAGCCTTTCTTCCTAGCCATCAGAGAAATGGAGATTAAAGCTATTTTGAGATTTCATCTAACCCAAGTCAGAATGCAAACACATGACAGCTGGCAAGACTGTGGGAAAGGGGAAACTTTTTTTCACTGCTAGTGGAAATGCAAACCGGCACACATACAACCTACAGAAATCAGTATGAGGGGTCCTTAAAATGCTGAAAATTAATATCCCACAAGATCCAGCTATTCTACTATTGGGCATCTACCTAAAGGACTCTGCATCCTACTACACAGATGTTTGCTCATTCCTATTAATTCTTGCTTTATTCATAAAGCCAGAAATTGGAAACAACCTAGATGGTCATCTACTAAATGTATAAAGCTAGAAAAAAATCGTCCTGGATGAGGTAACCTCATACTCCAAAATATGAATATTGTATGTTTTCTCTTATGTGTGGCTGTTAGCTTTAAATCCTTTGAAATATAATGCTACAATACAAATAACCACAGAGATTAGGTATCTCATAAGGAACCAGGAGAAGGAGAAGGAATTCCCAAGGAAGGGAAATGGAATATAGTGTTAAAGAGAGACAGAAGGAAAACAAATAGGAGAATTAAATAGGGAGGGAGGTGGGAGAGAAGAGTAAAGGTAGGGAGAGATAACTAACACTAAAGGGCAACTGAAAAGCCATATGGACACCTACTATTGTAGAAGCTTCCTAAACCATATACATATAAAAAAAGGAATCTAAATGGTGTCACCAAACAATAGGGGAGACAATGCTCCAATCAGACAACTTTTGACACCAAGTAAAACCTCCAATGGCAGGAATGGGAGACCCTCAAACATCACAGGAAATTGCCAAGGCTACTGGTTGTTCTCCAAAACTTGATGGTAAAGGCCCATTGCTAAAGACAACATGCATATGCATATATGTGTGTGTATGTATATATGTATGTATATATGTATACCTAAAGTGTGATCTGCATGCAATATATACTGATGCAGCAGTGGCACAAATGTTAAACAGGTGACCAACCACTTTTTGATTGGATTTAAGGTCTACTCCATTGCGGTTCCAAAAGGAATGGGGGGCCTGGGCTGCGGCCCAGGCCCGGCCCGCTGAGGCTCTCTCTCTCTCCCTGGGTGCAGGGGGCCTGGTGCTGAGGCCCGAGTCTCTCTCTCTCTCTCCTAGGGCTGGCCTGTTTGCTGCACGGCGCCTTAATTAAAAGGGAGGCAATGTATGAATGAGTTATTTTATTGTAGGAAGGGGAAATATGCTAGTTGAATAGAGAGAAGGAAAGGAGAGGAAGGAGAGAGAGAAAAGAGAAGGGAGAGAAAGGAGAAGAGGGAGAAAGAGCAAAGAGGAGAGAGAGGAAAGAAGAAGAGGGAGAAAGAGAAGAGAGCAAAGAGCAAAGAGGAGAGAAAGCAAGAGGGTAAGAGTTAGAGCGAGAGGGGAGAAGAAGAGAGGAAGAAGGGAACAAGAGAGAGAGGAGGCAAGAGAGAAAGGAGGGGGCAAAACCACCCCTTTTATTGTATGGGGCGTGGCATGCCTGGCTTGTGGTCAGATGACTGTGTGTAAGGTCCAGCTAGAATGGTGGGAGTTGGAGGCAGTGTCTGCCTGATAGAGCACACACCTCCTGCAGGGGCAGCTGTGAGGGATCTGGGCTGAAATTTGAGCCATGGTCTCAGGAGCAATTCACTGAACGCCTTCTGTCCCTTCTGGGCAGATGCTCAGTGGGTCTCCGGGGTTCAAAGTGGCTCTGCTCTACTGGACTCTGGCTGTCAGAACTGCCCCACACTCCATATCTCACATTTCTAAACTTGCAAGAACATGTGACAGGTCAAGGGCCTAGGGGAAAACCCAATCCTATTATTCTGCTAAAGGAAGAAAATAATAGAGGAATTCCTAATGATATACTGCTATATATATATAGATCAGTGCCTGGCTCAGCCCTCATCAGAGCAGCTTTTTCTTGCATAGACGAAAATTAACAGAGACTCACTACTGGACAATGTGAAAACAAGTGTGACTTTAGATCATGTATTCCTAAATAGGCTGTCTTCATCAAAGCCCTGCCTGCTTAAGAACCTAGGTAGAAGAAGAGGCAAAAAGACTGTAAGTAAGAGCCAGAGATGGTATGTGGCAGCATTTTCTCTGTCCAATCCCATTAGAGCAGTGACAGGCCTGTGACTGGACAGGAATAAAGAGGTGGAGCTAGAGTTCTAGGAGTGAAAAAGGAGAAGGGAGGGAGAGAAAGAAAAATCATCATGGAGGCTGGTGAAGATGACAATTCAGACCCTGTGTTGTTATAACAACCAAGTTAAGATTTTTACAATGTTAGGATAATTGGGTTAAAATACTGTCTTTATCATTGGGCTCTGAAATTATTGTATTGGCATCTTGTAAATTGTGATCTTATTATTATATAAACCTGATTAGATAATTAAGCCTTAAGAGTCATGCTTTACCGGGTACTAGGCGCTAGATGAATGATTGTCAGGGTGGGTAAAGCGTTGCATGTACGTGAGATGATGCTGCTAGCTGGGAGAAAACAGCAAGAGCCCGCAGGGACGTAGTGTTGTGGCTGGAAGGTACCGGCTCTAGAACATGGACCAGTGGGAAAGAGAGTTTGCGGGGTGGATTCATTTTTTATATTTCCCACAACAACGTTATATAACTCCATAGAACCCATGTCTTCAAGACACAACAGAACAATACACAGATGGCCTCAAGGGAGCTGTGCCAGCACACCAGCACACGTAAGAGATGCACAGGCGTCAGCCTGAGAGGGCCAGCACAGAGAGGGGCGGCCACAAGCTCCCACGTCTAAACAGAAGCTATCTACAATTGATATTGCTGCTAAGGTAAAATCAATTTTCTCCAATGGACTCTCACTGGGTATTTGTAAATGACATACTAGGACAGCCCCTATGCCTTGGAATAGCTGGTCAACACAAAACAAACTCAGTGGTATTTTTGTGAACTTTTTGTTTCATTTTGTTTTGGCTTTATTTTTTTCTGTTTTATTGGTCTCTTGTTTGCTTGTTTTTGGGGGTTTGGGGGGGGGGGGGGTTATTTTTGTTTTTGTTTTTGAAAGAGAGAAAGACTATAAAGATGGGTGGGTAGAGAGGAGGGAGGGACCTGTGAGGAACTGGGTATTGGAGGAGGGGAAGAACATGATCAAAATATATTGTATGAAAAAATTACCTTTTTCTAACTTAAAAAAAAAATCTAGTAGTTCTGACCTAGTTTGCAAAGAGAAATTTAATATTAAAAGATCAATAAAAGTTTTAGATCAACTAATCTCATGTCACAAAGCTATAAAAGCAGTATTTGAAATCCTTAGGAAACACAGGAATTTCCTAGAGCCTACATTCCACCAGCTCAGACTGGATTAGGACATGCGTCTTAACTGAGCCCTGTACTAATGTATGTACAGGTCTCCAGGAGTCATGTCTCAAGGACATGTTTGAAGCAAAGATCTGGGTTCAAATTTGCAGTTTCTGTTTCACAGTCAAGGAGGCACAGTTAGCCCACCGTCTACTATATACTTTATTTCTTTAACTGTCTGTTGCCTCATCTATGACCTTAGAGATTCTGTTCTTGATGAGGAGCTGAGTTCGTTCCCAACACTCACATTAGGTAGCTCACAATCACCTGGAACTCCAGCTCCATGGGTCTGTCTAACACCTTTTTCTGATCTCCATGAGGGCCTGCACACATACCCACAATGCAAACATACACACATACATGTAACTGAAAAACAAAAGATAAATCCCCAAACCTGGAAAGGTGGCTCAAGTTGGTAGAAACAATAGGAGATCTAAAAGAAGTTTGCACTATACGGATTTCTCCTTCCTAAAGTCCAAACTAAATTATGTGATAAGCAGGCATAAGGCCCTTTATCTTACCAAAGAGAAAAGTGAAGATTTCTTTCATGTTAGCAGTGTGAAGGAGTACAGAAAATACCCACCATGAGTCAGGGGTGTTAGAAATGATCACAAGCGAAACCAAACCAAAACCAAAATGACCCAAAGTGATTCACAGGCAAACAGGCAGAGGCTATAGGTCCCATCGCTTTACATCAGCCCTGAGGTTCAGTTAGGTAATAACACACACAAATCACTTTCAATCTGTTTTGCCCAAAAATAATCTCCAGATTTGTGTAGTATCTTTTGATTTAATACTGGGAAGAGAAGAAAGTACGTTGCTCCTGGACATGGTTTAACTTCAGATGTTGCCAATTTTCATTAGCAGTGTGACCTTGACCAAGAACCCCAACAGATCTAGTCTTCAGTATTTCCATTTTATATAATAATAGTGTGTGAAAATGAGTTGACAGCCATGAATGTACTTAAGAAAAGGTACAATGCCTTTGTACCTTTAGAAAAGATAAAATGGCTCATCCTATCCCAGCACTTAATTACAGCCTGACAAAAACCTTCTGGCAGTAACCATCTGAGTAATACTGAATATTATTCTTACAACTGGAACCTTTAGCTACACATCAGTATGTGCATTACTTATGATTAACATTCTGAGATGAAATACAATAATTTTATCATATCATTAAATCACCTTTAGACACAGAGGACAGAGCATTAAAATCAATACAGAAAAAGAAAACAGGACTGCTCAGAAGAATTATAGAGACATAAGAATATTAATAAAAGAGAAAAATACTTCCTAATAATTTATCCAAATGCTTCAATGTCACTCAGTATTTTTCTTACCTGCAAAAATATATAACTGGGTAGAACACTGTCAAACGAGGGGCTGAGATATATGGGTTCTGTCATTCTTACGCCTATACCTCTAAAAATTAAGAAATTATATATTAGTCTGCATACAGTATATACCTGTAGGAAAGACACGTCAAATGTGAACTGTTCTGCATTTAAAGTGTGGTTTTCTTTAACAAATTAGAATGGCCCTGTTGACTTTAGAATTTTACAGGAGAGGCTCATCCAAATAAATAAATAAAGTTATATAAGTATTTTAGTAAGCACAAGAGTTTCTTTTGAGAGTTCAATAAGTTAAAAGGCAAAGAACACATAACTCTGACTACTTCATTCTAATCTGGTAACACATTTTGTGCATGACTGAATGTATAGAGCACTCTGCTAGATATTTATATGAAAACAGGAAAAATACCTAAGCTCATGCTGCTGCTAAGCACTGACAAAGGCAGGGCCTGCTCCACTCCCATCTTTCTACAGCCCAGCTGCCCAATATGCCCAGTATATCCAGTACTGACACTGTCCCCAGATGACCTCTTCTACCTCTGTCCCATTTTACTAGTGGCAGTGGAGTGGCTGGGAACAGGAAGGGCCAAGCGGGACACAGAATGGCATGGTAGACAGTGATTCATATAGACAAACACTGCATTTGAGAGGTGTGCTCCATAATTATCAGTGGGAATGAACTAACAAACACTGCAGAGTAGCCAACGGGCTTTTTAAAGAATGGCTACCTTTTATTCCCACCAGAAAAAAAAAAACAAACATGGTTCAGCAGTCACTAAAAACACCATATGAAATGAGAGCACACCATTAGCAAGCAACTAAAGTGGGCACTCAAAGAGAGACACTGCTATAGCAACAAAACATTCTAAGAGGGAAATCAGGTTCTAGCCATTTGGAAAGCTTTTTTTCTTAGACCCTGGCAGCCTAACTATCTATTTCTTTAGAAGAATTGACTTCATTCATATAGACAGGCCACTCCAATGTGACAGACTGTTCAGAAATGAGGACTCTGGAACCATTCTAAATGGCTCAATTCACAGTGCCTCATTTGTTCAAGGCTGTATTTTACTCAGTGCTACAAACATCCAATACAATTTAGAACTAACTATATATCAACGTGGCTTGAACAAATGGAAACATTTAGTTTTGATCATAAATATTAATATGTAAGTTATAATTCAGGTTTAATTTATTTTTGTTAAAAATAGTTTTTTATATTTGATTTACATTAAAACTAAACTTTTCTTTGATAAAATGAGAATGAGAATATTTGAAAAGACAAGTCATTTAATTTTCTATTAAGATAAGCATTGTTCTTCAAAATTTAAACAATTAAAATCTAACAGGACAAGTAAAATTCTTACCCAGTTACAGTGTGATCAGTCACTCACCTGGGCTTTTGCTTTGCTCTGCTCTGCTCTGCTCTGCTCTGCTCTGCTCTGCTCTGCTCTGCTCTGCTCTGCTCTGCTCTGCTCTGCTCTGCTCTGCTAAGGGCAGAGCTTAGGGCCTCTTGGGCAGGCCAGCATGAGCTCACCCCTGAGCTTCACCCACATCTTACTGCTTTAGTTTTTAATCTATTTACGTTTTTTGACCAAAAGAAGAGCTCTTTCCAAAAATCACTGAAATATGGGCTCATTTTTTCCAGCTTAAGTCATGGAAAATTTTACATATTGTAACAAAATATGCCTTTTCACTGTTTTGAGCTTTTTGAACCACAGAAAGGAATTTATTTCCCCCACAGAGTTCAGTGACGTACTTCAGATCAGGTAACCCATTGAAGATATCTTTGCGGCTCAGTTCAGAAATTCCGTTTCCAAGAAATACTTTAGTTCCGTCAAATTCTTTGGCTCCTTTCTTACATTTGCCTTTAATATCAGAATACACGGAAATAACATCTCCAGCTTTCATAACTAGAAAGAGAAGAAAATCAGCCTGTTCACCTGTTCTGTAGCCGACAAGTCAAAATCCTTCAAGCTAAAATGGTTATCTGTAGAAGCATCAGTTCTGGACAAGAGGAAAATACAAGCTGCCTCATTAGCTCAGCATAACCCTCAACAGCCTCGAAACTCTCAGCTTTCAAATATTTCCTAACATCTACTTGGAGAAGTCTTCTTTTTCATTGAAAATACAGAAATGGGATATCATTGGAGATGTAAACGAGTAGAATGATTTTAAAAAGTCACTTTCTCTGCTTTAATACAGTTACCATCCTATATTCCCTACAAACTGTCTAATGTGTGCAGATTTTCTCCAATTGACCTATCTAAATCTTCAACAGGAGGCATCGTCTATGACTTATTTCTCCAAAATCTAATACTAAGAAAAAATTGTTATATAAATCTTAATATCATGACTCAATATTCACCATTTATGTTTGCTACAAAAGGATTCACAAAAAAAAAAAAACGTACTAAAAAAGAAACCAGAGTCAGGCTAGGCCATCAAGCAATCATTCTCCACATCATCACACACAGGATGGGTAAGGTCTAGGAACTGAGCCTTGTTATAGAGCCAAGTCAGTGCTTCCTGATTCGAGCCCAGGAAGGGTCCACTGCAGCAGCAGCTAAGCACAACCCATTTACAATGATCAGAGTGAGCCTGTGAAGAACGCCAAGTTTATGCCACTGTCTGGGATTCTGGATGTCACTCTCATGAATGCTCTGAGAGAAGACAGAACAGAGGTAGTGAAATCAGGAGTACAAAATGGAACTTCACCACCTTTTGTAGGAAAAATAAAATGTATCTGTGTGCACATGTGTATCCATGCTTGTGTCATTGCATGATTCAGTCTCCTTCACTACCATTCTATGTTCTGTATTTCTCTGCTCCCTAGAGAAATACTATCATCTAAATTCTTATATAGAAAAGCAAACAGCGAAAGAAAGGTCTATGTGGATTCCTAACTTGAAGCTGCTGGTCACTTTACATTCAGTCAAGAGCAAAAAGCAACTAATAAATGCTTGCCTTCTCCACCCCTAGACATCCAGGATTCTACATCCTAAGGAAACCCCGTTTCCTAAGGAATGCAACCAATATCAGGCAAGCTTTTCCACTCCAATTGTCATTATTATGACAATCTGTCACAGATAAGCCCAAAGCCTTGGAACCTAGACAATTCCCCACTGAGTACCTTCTCAAGTGACTTTGTATCATGTCAAACAAATAGTTAAAACTGTTATTATAACATTTATTTTTATAGGACAAAATCCTCCATGGAAAATGTCAGGAAGTATCTAACAAAGGCAGATTTAATGTATGTAAATTTCTAACCCATCACGTTCACGAATTGTACGGTGCCCTCAATCTTATACCAACATTTTGATGCTGACACAATTCCTGGAACATAGACATGGGCCCCTCTTAATACTGCATGGCCACACTGTGCACCAACAATCACTTCACATTGTTGTTTTTCTATATTCTTCCTAGGAAGGAAAAAAAAGAAGACAGAAAAAAGAAAAAATTAAAGAATAGTATCTTTCCATTCCAGTACCATAAGCTTTCTAAAAGATGCATTAGAGATATTAGTCGATGGATATGATCAAATACACATAGTATTAATGTATAAAACTTTAAAATAAAAATATTATTTAAAGAGACTTTATATACATAGCCTGTTAAGTCTTGATTTTCCTAAATAAACCACAGGCAAAAAGCTTTAAAAAAGATATAAACAAAGTGGCAGTTACACAGCAAGGAAGAAAAGGTAAAAAGAATAGACACTTGAGAAAAGAAAGAAGTCTCAGCTAGTAAAGGCCGTCGCTGCCTGAATTCAGTCCACCTGGGTCCGGATGATAGGAGGCATCTGATTTGTGCAAGTTGTCCTCTGACATGCAATGGAGTACACACACACACACACACACACACACACACAGAGAGAGAGAGAGA
>JADRCD010215570.1:0-16307 GCA_019843815.1 Montemys delectorum
GAGATGCTGACTAAGTGACTTTATATGAAGAAGTTATAGAGAGCCATTGTACGGGCCAGTAACTGTAACAGTGTAGCAATTCTCTTTTGTAGCTAAGTATTTTGTAGCTTCAATTAATTTTATTAAAATGTATGTTGAATATCATTAGTCCAGAAGTTTCTTGAGTTCTGCCATAACTCCCAAAGTAGAAAATATCATGGTACAAAACCCTCATTGCCAAAGTTTTAAAAATACTGTTAACATTGCCTTCAGGCTGAAAATACAAGTTGTATGTGAAAGAAATTGGATGTTTAGCTTGGGTTCTACATTAGTCCCTTCCTGTTGCTGTGTCAAAATAGCAACTTACAGAAGCGAAGGACTGTTTGAAGGACAGCTTCAGAGGGTAAGAGTCCATTGTAGGGCAGCTTCAGAGGGTAAGAGTCCATTGTGGGACAGCTTCAGAGGGTAAGAGTCCATTGTGGCAGCAGACAGAAATCTTGGTGTCAGGAACAATCGAGAGGTCACACCTCAGGCTGCAGGTAGGGAAGGGTAGGGGGACCAGGGACAAGGCATCACTTGTGTTAGCACAGCGCCCACCCCAATGACATACGTCCTCCAGCAAGGTCACGCCTAAACCTACCCAAACAGCACTCCCGTGTAGGACCAAGAGTTTAAATGCCCAAGACTATGGATGATATTTCATTCAGACAACCACGGGTTTCACCCTGAAAATGCCTTGTTGCATAGGTACCAATAGGCCAAAAATTTGAAAAATAAAGTCCCAAATCAGAGATTCTTCTGGTCCTAAGTATTTCTGAGAAAAGAACCTCAACCTAGAAATCATTTCTCCTGTTATGTCCTTCACTAAAGAAAAGCACATTGTTTATTTGATCTTGTGATTTTAAAATTTGGTGTATTTTTGGTTTTGTTTGTGTGTGTGTGTGTGTGTGTGTGTGTGTGTGTGTGTGTGTGTGTGATAACTCACTTTTCTGTTATTTTTCTCCTTTTTTTCTAAAGATACTCGGGAGCCCACAGCGTCTGTATGACTTGGCAGGACCAAGCTCTATTGAGTTCGAACCAAGGAAAAGATCTATTTCCAAAAGAAAGTCTCACTTGGATCTTCTCAAACTGTATGTTCCATTTTCCTTTTGGATATGTGTTGGTAATCCAACACTGCTTCTCTGAATACTTTTCATCTTAACCCCAAATTCATAAACTGTTGATGAATCTACATTTAAAAATGTGCATATTTAAATATTTACCCACAAGCCACATAAAACATATCAATTTATTCTACTTATAACTTGCCAGATTTCCATACTGGCTTAAAACTGAATCCACACACTGAAACATCTAAAAACTATCCATTGACTTACTAAAGAGAAGGACTTTTTGATTTACAGTATGAGCTGTAGGATTCTACTGCAAGTAGCTCCATAGAAAACTTAGTACTATTTGTACAAATAGTACTGGCATATACCTGGTAAGAATCTGTTCACACAGAAATGCCTTTATGACTCTTAGCCATAGCAACTGTTTCTGTTCAAAGGTCTGAACATAATACAAAAATAAAATTCTCAGTGTCTGCTCTGGAATAAAACAGCATATTTCCTTCTGGAATTTTTACCTGTTCCCAGAAAAGCTAGCCAACCAAGAAAGCATATGGTTTCAGGTGGTGAGCTTTATCTGGAGCTTTTCCCAGCCTGAGCATGTTTGAGTCATTTATTGTCTTGATGTTATACAAGTTATGCAAATTAGACTATCTCTTTTGAATACTGCGCAGTTGGCCAAGCTGATAACTCTGATATATTTGTGGGCATTTCTTGATCTTTCACGCCTGGCTGCTATTTTCTGTCTTGAACCCTGTTTAGCATCATGGACGGCGTGACAGAAGCATGCATCAAAGGTGGCATTGAAGCCTGCTACGCTGCTGTTTCCTGTGTCTGCACCTTGCTTGGGGCTCTGGATGAACTCAGCCAGGGGAAAGGCTTGAATGACAATCAAGTACAGCAGCTGCTCCTGCGCCTTGAAGAGCTGAGGGATGGGGCCGAGTCAAGCAGGGACTCCATGGAAATTAATGAGGCTGACTTCCGCTGGCAGCGGAGAGTGCTGTCTTCAGAGCACACACCATGGGAGTCAGGCAACGAGAGGAGCCCTGACATCAGCATCAGTGTCACCACAGACACAGGCCAGACTACCTTGGAAGGAGAATTGGGTCAGACGACACCAGAGGACCACAAGAATGGGCTCAAGTCACCGGCCATTCGGGAAGGCAAGGAGACAATGGGCAAAGTGTTGGAACCTGAGGCCATAGACCAGCCCGATGTGGTTCAGAGAAGCCACACAGTCCCTTACCCTGACATCACTAACTTCCTGTCAGTGGACTGCAGGACAAGGTCCTATGGATCTAGGTATAGTGAGAGCAACTTCAGTGTAGATGACCAAGACCTGTCGAGGACTGAATTTGATTCCTGTGATCAGTATTCCATGGCAGCAGAAAAGGACTCAGGTAGGTCTGATGTGTCGGACATTGGATCGGACAACTGCTCACTGGCTGATGAAGAACAGACCCCTCGGGACTACATGGGCCATCGGTCCCTTCGAACCGCTGCTTTGTCTCTCAAACTGCTGAAGAACCAGGAGGCAGACCAGCACAGCGCCCGACTCTTTGTACAGTCCCTTGAGGGCATCCTTCCCCGGCTCCTGGCCCTGTCCAGTGTGGAAGAGGTGGACTCCGCCCTCCAGAACTTTGCCTCTACCTTCTGTTCAGGTTTGTAGACTGTCTACAACAAGAACATTTAGAGCTTTATGCCTTTGTGGTAGTAATCTTCCTGCCTGTGGCTTGAAGTGCTTAAAGCAGTGGTTCTCAGCCTTCCTAATGCTGTGGCCCTTTAATACAGTTCCTCATGTTCCTAATACAGTTCCTCTAACCATAAAATTATTTTCATTGCTCCTTCATATAACTCTACTTTTGTTAGTGTTATAAGTCATAATAGGCATATCTGATATGCAGTGTAAGAGTCCGAAAATCGCAGAAGGAAGACCTCAGACTCAGACGGTTTGCAAAACAAAGAGAGTTTATTCAACAGAAACAACTGGCATGTGGGGGGGTGGGTGTCAAGCATTTTTGAAATGGCCACCCCAGACAAAGGCACACAGGCCTTCTTATAGGGAACCGGGGGAACTCTCCAGAGAGATTAAGTAATCTAAAATTTCGTTGGTCGGTGCTAGGGGGTCACAGGTGGTCAGCGGTCTGCATTCCTATGTCCTCAGTGTTTTATCATAGGATGAGATAGGCCTGCCCAGTGAAGAGGGTCCATCCTGAGATAAGATATTTCCCCATTTTTGTGATCCCCAGACTGTTTTTTGGGAGGGGTTTAATGATCTTGTTCTAGATTTTATGGAGCTGGTATTTTTTTTTAAATTATTTATTTATTTATTTATTTATTTATTTATTTATTATCTGTAAGTACACTATAGCTGTCTTCAGACGCTTTTTCTTCCCTCTCCAGCCCCACCCTATCTGACCCCACTTACTCTGGCCCAAAGATTTATTTGTTACATGTAAGTACACTGTAGCTGTCCTCAGACACTCCAGAAGAGGGCATCAGATCTCATTATAAATGCTTGTGAGCCACCATGTGGTTGCTGGGATTTGAACTCAGGACCTTCGGAAGAATAGTCAGTTCTCTTAACTGCTGAGCTATCTCTTTAGACCTGGAGCTGATATCTTATGGCCTAGTTTCTGAGACTTATGGTCTCTTCCTAGAGCTGATGCCTTATGGCCTTTTTTTTAATTGTTTTTTTTTTATTAGATATTTTCTTTATTTACATTTCAAATGATATCTCCTCTCCTGGTTTCCCCTCCAGAAAAAAAAAAAAAAAAAAAAAACCTGTTCCCTCCCCCTCTCTCCCTGCTCACCAACCTACCCTCTCCCACTTCCTGGCCCTGGCATTCCCCTACACTGGGGCATAGAACCTTCACAGGACCTAGGGCCTCTCCTCCCACTGATGACCAAGTACACCATCCTCTGCTATACATATGCTGTTGGAGCCATGAGTCCCACCATGTGTACTCGTGGGTTGGTGGCTTAGTCCCTGGGAGCTCTGAGGGTACTAGTTAGTTCATATTGTTGTTTGTCCTAATGGGCTGCAAACCCTTCAGCCCCCTTGGGTCCTTTCTCTAGCTCCTTCGTTGGGGACCCTGTGCTCAGTCCAATGGATAGCTGTGAGCCTCTACTTCTGCATTAGTTGGGCACTGGCAGAGCCTCTCCAGAGACAGCTATATCAGGCTCCTGTCAGCCAGCACTTGCTGGCATCCACAATAGTGTCTGGGTTTGTTGATTGTATATGGGAAGGTTCCCCAGGTAGGGCAGTCTCTGGATTGTCCTTCCTTCAGTCTCTGCTCCATACTCCATCTCTGCAACTCCTTCTATGGGTATTTTGTTTCCCCTTCTAAGAAGGATTGAAGTATCCACACTTTGGTCTTCTTTCTTCTTGAGTTTCTTGTGGTTTGTGGATTGTATTTCGGGCATTCCGAACTTCTGGGCTAATATCTACTTATCAGAGAATGTATACCATGTGTGTTCTTTTGTGATTGAGTTACCTCACTCAGGATGGAAATCAGTTTGGTGGTTCCTCAGGAAAATGGATATAGTACTACCAGAGCATATACTCAGAAGATGCTCCAACATGTAATAAGGACACATGCTCCACTGTGTTCATAGCAGCCTTATTTATAATAGCCAGAAACTGGAAACAACCCAGATGTCCTTCAACAGAGGAATGGGTACAGAAAGTGTGGTACATCTACACAATGGAGTACTACTCAGCTATTAAAAACAATGAACTTATGAAATTCTTAGGGAAATGGATGGATCTGGAGAGTATCATCCTGAATGAGGTAACCCAATCACAAAAGAACACACATGGTATGCACTCTCTTTTGGCCTTTTTTTATCAGTCCTGGACCTTCAGTGAGGACAAATGGGCTCCTTAAATATAGACAAATAGGGTTTATGTTGTCCTTTCAGCGGGATATTTGATATGTAGCCTCATTGAAAAGGTCATACAACGCCCTAAGGGGACACAGCGAAAAGGTTGAGAGTCACTGGCTTAAAGCATGTTAATAAACCCTAGCTTTTCTTCTGTTGAAGAGAGTAAAGGTCTGATGCAGAGACAAGCTCCACAGCCTGGACTGCTCTAACTGCCTGTCCTTGGTGTCAAGGAAGATAGTAAATGAGGTATCAGTGGCCTAGAACAGCTGCTTTTCAGAGCCCAACACCGCTGGTTATGGTAATGATTCAGTCTCTGGGAAATGATATAGTAATACACACAGTCTCTGATAGGTTATCTCTCCACTGGCAAACCGAGCCAATTCAAGCTGCTCTCAGTCGAGCTCACTGGCCCCAAGGACTGAGGCCAGGGAAGTCAGCATGGGAGGAGAGAAGTGGAAGGAGGGCGAAGAGAAAGAGAGGAAAAGTACATGTGCAGAGAAAAAAGGGAGAGAGAGGGGAGAGAAAGAGGAAGACCAAAATGTCTGGATTCTATAGGGAAGAGCCTCTGGGGGAAGGGCAGCCCAGCTCCTGGGATGGAAAGGTCAGGGTTGGGGGCGGGGTATGCCAGGGAGGGACTGAGGGATGCTGGGAGAACCTGGAGCCCGGGTCTGCTTTGCTATGTTTACATAGCATATTTTAATATGCATCTCAGTCCCTTATGTGAGGGGAGTCTAGAAACTAAACAGAGTCCTCTTTTTGAAATTATAATTATGCAGTGCGTCAGGGAGACGTCTTAGACAGTGAAGACAACCTGAGTCATGAGCCAAGTATCTAACTTTGTGATGCTTTGATTATCATATATTAATTGTGGCATTTTCATACATGTATCTAATGTATTTTTATTATGTTCACCCCCTTTACCTTCTGTTTCCCTCCCATTGATCTCCTTCACCCATGATCCTTTTCCTCTTTCTTTTGTCCCTAATTTATTTGTTGGTAGAGGTGGGCCTAAGGGTGGGAGTGAGGGTGGGGGGAGGCTGGAGTGAGTGACCCAATGGATTTCCTTAGGATTGTATATGAGAGAATGGGAGATACTTTGTTTATGGGATTATGGGCATCTTACCAGGAACTGGACCTCTGAAGAAGATTGCTTTCTTCCCTGATACCCACCATTGTATAAATCCTCAGGGAGGGTTGAGAACCTCCCTTCCTATGACAGAACTTTGGTGGGTTCAATCTTCTTCAAATTTGGTATAGACAGTCGCCTCATCTGAGCTCAGGGCTGCAACAGGTATGTTGTCTTAGGTTTTTATTGGTTTGATAAGTGTAACAAAAACCAACCCGTAGAGAGGTTTATTCTACCTTACAGCTCATAGTCCTTCACGAAGGGAAGTCAGGGCGGGAACACAAAGCAGAAACAGAAGCAGAAGCTCTAGAAGAGCACCGCTTCTCTGGCTTGCTCCCCATGGTTTTCCCAGCCTGCTTTCTTGTGTACCCCAGGACCATGTGCCCAAGAGTGGCACCACCCATGGTAGATGGGGTTCCTACACTGGTAATTGATCAAGAAAATGCTCTATAGACTTCTCTGCAGGCTGATGGAAGCATTTTCTCAATTGAGATTACTCTTCCAAGTTAATTCTAGGTTTGTGTGGAGTTGACAAAACGTGTCAAGCCAGAAAGTAAGTTTCACACTCATCTCATTCAACAGTCACTTATTCCCAGCAGTTAGGCGTTCTTGCACTTACTGCTTACCACTGTAAGAGGAAGCTTCTCTAACCATAGCTGAGAGCAGTACTGTCCTGGCTAGTTTTAGGTCAACTTAACGCAAACTAGAGCAGAGCAGTGGTTCTCAACCTGTAAGTCACTACCACTTTGGTATATTGGCAAGTCTAGCTACACCGTTTGGCTCCTGGCAGGTCACACTCCCAGCAGGTCACATTCCCAACCACCCGCATAGGAGCTCTTTGGATTCCTGAATGGAAGACACTTACTCCTTAATTTTTGGCCTGCTGTGACTAGCTCAAAGGCCAAGTACTCCTAAACCTTCCCCCGTTAGCAAATGCTCCCCTTTGGTACTCCTGAAAGTACCTTATCCAAATTCTTATGTGGCTGGTTGGCTTTCTCTCCTGCAACACTTATTTCCCTTCCTTCTCCCCAAAGTCATGATGACTCTCTCTTTCCTTCCTTCCTTTCTCCCACTTCTTAGCCTCCACACATCTAAAGGTCCCACCTCAGTCTACCTGCCCAGCCATCGGCTATTTGCTCTTTATTGGTCAATCAAAAACCAATTAGGGACAAGAACCTTTGGTGTTTGGACATGCAGATTCCTGATTTGGGGGGCCAGATTAATTCAAAGCATTAGAACCAATCCCAAGCACTATGATGGTTGAATGACCCTTCCACGGGAGTCACATATCAGATATCCCACATACCAAACATTTACATTACTATTCATATGAAGTAGCAACAAAAATAATTTTATGGTTGTGGTCACCACATGAGGAAAGGGTTGAGAACCATCGAACTAGAGTAATCTGAGAAGAGGGGACCTCAATGGGGTGGGGGTGGGGGAATGCTTGTATAAGATCAGTCTATAAGCAGACAAGCCTCTAGGGCATTTTTAAAATCAGTGATTGATGGGGTGGACCCAGCTTATTTTGGATGATGCCAACCCTGGACCTGGTGGTCCTGGGTACTATAAGAAAGCAGACTGAGCAAGCCATGAGAAGCAAACCAGTAAGTAGCATCCCTCCATGTCGTCTCCAGCAGTTCCTGCTTCCAGGTAATTGCCTGGTTTGAGTTTCTGCCTTGGCTTTCCTGAACGGACTGTGATTCAGGATACGTAATCCAAATAACTCCTCCCCTTCTGGGTTTGCTTTTGGTCATGGTGTTTCATCAGAGTATTAGAAAAGTAACTAGGACAAGCGCTCGTCTGTGGGCATGAACACAGTTACTTAGAAGATAAACTGACGGTGCATTTTTTCCATTTAGCGAAATAACCACAGGAGCTTCCCTTGGAGCCTTCGACTTTCTCAGCCACATATATTGGCTGGGTTTCTAGTTTCAGACAGTAACTCTCCGTAGGTGTCGAATCCACTTAGAAAGCAGTCGGTAAGATACGTACCTCCATTGTGCTAGTGGTACATCTTACTCAGTTGGTCAGTAGTATGGCTCGAAAAGTCCACAGCTAAGAATGAAGTTAGTGTCCGTTCTCCCAAAGCAACATGAATAGCACCACCTAGTTCTGATGAGCGATTAACTCAATTAATACAATTGCTTTATTTGGGGAATCTCTGAGACTTTTTGACCAATTATTCATAGCAAGACAGTCTACCCTCTGTACTGGGATTTTCATTTAATAACAATGGCTTCTGGGAGCTTCTTTTTCCCACCACACAAAGGTACCTCTGTTCAAACATATTTTTGTTATTGATTTTAATTTTTAATTATCTTAGCAAGTATCATATTTTCTCATGGCCTTTTCATACATTGTTATTTTGAGTTGACATTATTCTTCCACCCCAGATCTTTAATTATTCATTTATACATTAAAATGTTTAAACCTTTTTTCTCCCTTGCTCTGTCATCTGGCCTCTGCTCTCTTAACTGAATCAGTCATTTAACATTTCTTGCCTGGGGACTCCTATCATCAGACTGCTGGTTATGTCTAGGCAATGCACAACAGCAGATTCTACATATTTATCATTTTTGTCTCACTTACTGTATGTAGCAGAATGTTCTCAAGGTTCAACTGTGTTACAGCGCTGAATAATATGTCATTTTATGTGTCCCCCACAGTTGATTACCCACTTGTTCCTTGCTAAACATGTGTTTGTTTTCACCTTTTGGCTATTGTAAATAACCCTGAAATTAGCGCTGATGGCCAAGCACATGTTCAAACCCTGCTTTCAGCTCTTCATGGCATATGATGCAGAGTAAAATGGCTAACTCTTACAGTCATTTTGTGTTTAGCTTTTTTGTCTTTTTTTGTTTTTAGGTTGCTAATTTGAGACAGCGTCTCACTGTGTAATCCTGGCTGGCCTGGAACTTGCTTTGTGGAGCATGCTGGCCTTGAACTTACAGAGATCCTCCTGCCTCTGCCTCTTGAGTGCTGGGCTTAAATGTATAGATCTCGATGCTCAGCTTGTGAATAATTACTTTCACTTTTACTATTTAAACAAGTTCTTTGTATAGTCCATGTTTACCTCAGATTCACTATGAAACCCCAGCTGATGTAGACTCCCCTCCCAGCCACCTGAGGGATGAGATGCAGGCATGTGACAACACACCTGGCCCGATAATGCCATGTTTTGTGCCGCCTTAGGTGCCTTACATAAATGACTGCAGTTAGTTCTGATAATAGTTGGTTCTGATAAAAATGTGGATTTTTACTCCTGCATCAAACAACAAGAACCCGCTCTGTGACAGGCACTATTTTAGGCACTGAAGGTCTCTAATGAACAAAACAGTAGCCACACCCCTCTCTCAGATCTTGCATTAGAATGCTAAGAGCAGACCATAAACAAAAGTGCAGGTTGATACAGTGGCTGATGCCTGTAATCTCAGTGCCTGGGAGGCTGAGGCAGGAAGAATAAGTATGACACCATCTTGAGCAACATAATGAGGCCTGTCTCAAAAAGCCAAGAGATAAAGGTGTTGCTTAAGAAGTAGAGCATCAACCTGGTGTGTGTGAAACCTGGCTTCAATCCCTAGCACACACACACACACACACACACACACACATACATACACACACACACACACACACACACACACACACACACACTTGCATATCTGCACACATATGCATGCCTACCCCTATGTAAATTATCAATATAGTGCTAAGTAGAATAAGTGGCATCAAAGCAATAAGTACAGGGAGAGAAAGCAGTTTGTGTAGCTTGGAAGGAAGCTATGGAATTAAAAAAGAAGGTCTCTGAGAAGCTGACTTGAGAGTAAATCATCAAAGGTCTAGGAGACCAAGGCAGATATAGATAGAAGTGGGAAGAAATAGCAAGCAAGTTGAGAACAAGAGGCGAGAGGAAATGAGATTGAATGGTTTTATGTTCTCATAGAAAGCATCTGGAAAATTTGACCCATAAGAAACTTATAGAGGGCTCAAAGGGCTTTACCGAAGTGATTACTGCTAACTAACAGCTCGAGATCCAGTTGTAGAAAATCAACTTCAGAACATGCCCTTCCTGATATGCTATAAAATGCATCTCGTCCTGTGAGCATCCTGGCTGGCAATCAGCACTAGATAGACGTGTCCTCCACAGTGGAGTTTCTATTGCTGGAATCTATCCTGGCTCTCCAGATGCAAGTTCTAGCACACTGTGGCACCCCCATGGATGCCTTCATTTCTTCTCATAGGCATGATGCACTCTCCTGGCTTTGATGGAGGCAGTAGCCTGAGCTTCCAGATGCTGATGAATGCAGACAGCTTGTACACAGCAGCACACTGTGCCCTTCTGCTCAACCTGAAGCTCTCTCATGGTGACTACTACCGGAAGCGACCAACCATGGCACCAGGCATGATGGTGAGCATGAGCTCTGGCATGAGTTTTCCCCTGGATAAGCGATGATGTCAGTGTCACTGTGCAGCCAAGTGTCAGGTATCTAGGGAGAAACTGGCCAGTGTGTTTTGTGCCCCACTGCTCTGCAGTACCCATGCCTGGGCAGGTTTGGAGGGTGGAGAAGATGAATGTGAAATTCACACAGTAATCACTTGTGTCTTTAATGCCTTCTGTAAGGTGTATAGTAAGGATGGTGTTGACTATCCTGGGGTTGGCTCCCTTGCCTTAACAAGCCACTTCCCTGATGTCAGTTTGGGAATCTAAATCATGAATTGCAGAAAGGAATCAATGATCGCTTCTTTCTTGAATGAACTATAACCTTTCAGTATTACTTGATGACAATGTAAGAGTGTAGGTCAAGTCTTCCTTGGGTATATATACTCCTTCCACAGCTTAGTCTATCCCTGCTGCTATTGGGACAGCAAGAAGAAACTATGGAAGGTAGTCATGCAGGTGATAACCTTCCCACCAACCAAAAACAAGAGTGTAAAGTACAGCATCCTGGTCCTTTCACAGGCTACTTGTCAGATGATGTCACAAATAAAACATCTGTGTGGAGCTTGGGCTGCATCCCAGCTTTTCCCCCTTTATCCTTAGCCCAAATCAAAAACTCTGATTCAGTTAGGATGGGAAGGGGGAGAAGTAAGGGAGGCTGTTCATTCACAAGAGTGTATATTTCAGTCCCTTTCCATGGCCTCTCTGCAGAAAGAGTTCATGAAACAGGTGCAGACCAGCGGCGTGCTGATGGTCTTCTCCCAAGCCTGGATAGAGGAGCTATACCATCAGGTGCTGGACAGAAACATGCTGGGAGAAGCTGGCTACTGGGGCAGCCCTGAGGACAACAGCCTTCCCCTCATCAGCATGCTCACCGGTCAGTGGGTGATGCCACGGTCACGGAGGAATCAGTAGCTGGGGGAAGCCGATGTTCTGGGCCCTTTTAGAAATGCCACAATGCTTGAACAGGCTTGGAGTAACAGTTCCAGGAAGGAATCATGAAAATACCTCTCAAGCATTTGTTCTCCTTTTGTCATGGGCAGCCTGGTGTTCTCACTATCACCATTGGGTGGGGCTAACTTTGCACCCTCAGTGTTGGAGTAACACTGTAGGCTCATTGATGGACTTGTGGGGTTTGTTTTTTTTTTTTTTGGAAACAGGCCCAGAGTGATTCCTGGAAGCTCTCACATACTAATAGAGATCCCACATTGTTTAGTACTCCTGGGATTTGCCCATTGATAATGCAAAGCTGTTGGTTTTCTACTTGGTTTCATTCCCATTTCCTGTCAGAATTCTTTTCCCATCTGTTCCAGAATTTAAAATAATGCCAAATACTAGCTTTCCCGCTATCCTTCTCTATAGTGTCAAAAATTTTAATATCCTTTTTAACTGCTAGAAATCTCAAGTGAACGTATAGACAATACTATATATTATCTCAAGGTAGGGTGATTTTGGCAAAAGCAGATAGATGTTTCTAGTTTTTCATGGCTTACCAATAATGTTCAAAACTTTGATATGTTCAGCAGATAAGTTAAATCTTCAAGGCTGATTTTTGTTGTTGTTTTATTTTGGATTTTACTGATTCTGGGTTCCCAGATTGATTTACAATTGAATTGATTGATTTACAATCCAAATTGTCCTCTCCTGGCTGCAGCTCATGGGACACATGGGGCATGTTCCTATTACTAGAAGTAGTGTTTCCTGCATCTCAAGCTCATCAACTGCTTACTACACAGGGGCAGAGGAGGAATAAAACTGGATAGTGTAGCCGAGAGGTTGGCTCTGTTGATTAAAAGCAGTTAGTATTAACTATGGTTGACACCAAGGCTTTCATAAAGATGGCAGAGTAAGCAACTAGCAGGTGGAAAACAGCAGTCGGGAATTTGAAAGTCAAGTGTTGACTGCAAACCAGGTAGAGAGAGGTTAATGAGCCTCTTCCTGGAGAGCACAGTCCTGGAACTTTCTGGAATCAGGAATCTTTCTTCTAAAATCAAGATAGAATGGGTAAAACCAAGTCTAGGTTCCACATCTTAAGGATCAGGAACATCAGCCAAGTGACCAGTTTGTATTTTATTAATCATAGTTCTATTTATACCACTTGAAAAATAACCATTCGTGGGTGTTGGAGAGAAGGTTCAATCATCTTGAGGATCTATGTTTGATCCCTAACATCTACATAAAAATCAGGCATAGTTATACGTATCTATAATCTTGGTACAGAGGGTCCCTGGCATTTTTCTGGCAGTCAATCTAGCTGAACCAGAGACCTCCAGTTTTAGTGGGAAACCCTGTCTAAAAAAAGATGATGAAGAGGAAGACAGTTCACATCAATTTCTAGCCTCCACACATATGTGCATACACACATGCACACATATGAACATGTACACAGACAAACACATAGTAAACAATTTTTCATATATGTAAAAGACATTCATTTAGTTTAATCAATGCTTGGCTTCCATATGTTTCTACAAACCCCCTTGATCAGGGTAGAGAATACTGCCTGGAGTGTGTGTCTTGGAATTCATTTGAGGATCTTAAATACCAGGTTTCTGCCAAATAAGATCTCTGTGAATCTCTTACCCAAAGCTTAATAAAAAAGAGTCATTTGATCAATGTGAAAGGAATAACAGACAATCCACATTACCTGTATTCATCCATCATTATTCCTAATCAGCTATAATGTAAGAATATTAATGATAGCAATATGTAGTCTTTTCAAAATATGAAAGAGGGTTCGAGTGAAGACTCAGTTAAGAGCACTTACTATTCTTGCAGATGACCCAGGTTCTGTTCCCAGTACCCACATGACAACTCGCACTCATCTCTAATTTCGGTTGCAGTGCAATGCCTTCTTGTGATCTCCAGAGCACCAGGCATGTCGTGTACTTGGTCCATATCTATACATGCAAGTAAAATACTGATATAAATAAAAATAATAATTAATGGACCATGAAATTTTATAGCACGTTGCAGAGGTAAACTAACAAGCAAAGTGTAGGTATTATCCAACCCTCCCATGGTGCACCAGGAGAGGCGCCGCGAGTTCTCACCATCATGGTGTACCAGGAGAGGCACTGCGAGTTCTCACCATCATGGTGTACCAGGAGAGGCGCCGCGAGTTCTCACCATCAGCTAACAGGCTACTTCTTGTAACATGGCAAACCACTCAAAGAAATGGAAAACTTTATATGTAAATAAATTTCATATTGCTTGAGTTCATTAATCTTGTACGCAGTATATAGGAGCTGTTATAATCTGGATAAAATGATCACTTCTGGTAAATATCATGAGCCATTAGTTAAAAGCTAAATTGATTCCAGAAAACTTGCCTGTTTCTATAGTAGCAGCCATATAAATTTCCACCTTATGAACTTTGATGTGTTGCCTAGAAGATTTCCAATATAAAATAAAAATGTTAACCCCATGTATTGACATCATCAAGCAAGACTCAAGCAAGGATGAAGTTCCAAATTAAGGAGAAAATTATTCTGTCCTCTTTTTCTATGCCTTTCCCTGTGTTTCATTTAACTGTATCAGTTGCATCCAAATTCATATGTTGTATCTCATGATCAGCTTATTTTATGATGAGGAAATTGGTGTCCAAAGAATGAAGTGCCTGGCTCAGGTCTAAAGGTCCTCTTCATTCAGGGATAAGCAGAAACCCCGGGGGGGGGGGGTTGTTTGTTTGTTTGTTTGTTTTTTCGAGACAGGGTTTCTCTGTATAGCCCTGGCTGTCCTGGAACTCACTCTGTAGACCAGGCTGGCCTCGAACTCAGAAATCTGCCTGCCTCTGTCTCCCAAGTGCTGGGATTAAAGGTGTGCGCCACCACCGCCCGGTGAAACCCGAGGTTTTTAACCCAGACCAGTCCCTTCCTGCCAGAATAAAAAAGAGTTTATAGAGCTATTTTCATAGGTAGTTTATTCTTGCAAAAATTGGAAGGACATAGTTTAGGAACCCATGTTGAACTAAACCATAGTGCTATAGAGAGAGGCCTGAATACCAATCAGAAAACATGAATATGAAATCCAATTCTGTCCTTTGTCAGCCTCATGGACTTGGGCAGTTTATCTAGTTTACACTTGGCTCTTACCCCAGAAACTCAGAAATTATACCTTTTTCTTCTTCAAATACTGAATTTCATCCTGAAAAGTGGAAAAATAATAATACCATCCCTTCCTGGTGTAAGTAGTTGGGGACAATCAAATGAAAAAACAAAAGACGAAATAAACAAAGTAAAACAATTTGAAAATTGAAAAGTATCATCATCATCAGTGCATTTGTAATTAGAATAAAAATTATTACAGAGGGTTATTCTCCTTAGTTCTGGTAAAACAGCTTTGGAAGAAAATGACTAACCTGGCATGCTTGTATATTCTTTTTGGTCCAGAACATGAGACGCAGATGCAGGAGACTAGTAAGTCTGAAACAAGGCGATTCCATATAGTGAGACCTCTTTAAAATGTGTGTGTGTGTGTGTGTGTACATGCATGTGCACATGCATAGTAGAGTACTCTATGAGTATGATTAGTGATAATGTCATAATTTTGAATAAATACAGGATCCAAAGATGAAAACACCTTGAGTGAGTAGATTTTATGACAACAGCAGAGGCAGAGTTTAGCCTTATTTTTTTTTTTTCAAATATAAAGCATGCAACAGCACTTAAAAGAATGCTTGCTTTATGGGCCTGAGCAACTGCTACGTCCTTGGACTTCCATTCACAGCTGCTGCTGACAATTGTTGGGAGTTGGACTACAGACTGATCATAGGATCAGAGGTGAGGAGAACACATCTGCCCCAACACCAGAAGTAACTGGGACCAGCGGGACCCAGGCACCCAAGAACTCTGCCCGACCAGTGGCACGGGTTCCTTCCTTTCTGGGCTAGTGTCCTGAGTAGACCTTGGGCACTAACTCTGCAACTAGTCCCACAACACACAGAAGAAGCTCTACTCCAAGTTGTTCTAACACACCCAGGACCACAGGATCCCAGAAGCTTGGTCACACCAGGATCTCAGGGTCCCAGAGACAACTTGACTCCCAGGAGCTCTGACACACCAAGGATCTCAGGATCACAGGATCACAGAGACAGCTGAACTCTGAGGAGTTCTAACACAACCAGGATCATAGGAAGGACAGACAGACTCTAGTCAAATATAGCAAAAACAGGTAGCACTAGAGATAATCAGATGGCAGGAGGCAAGCATAAGAACATAAGCAACAGAAACCAAGTTTACTTGGCATCATCAGAACCCAATTCTCCCACCACAGCAAGTCCTGGATACACCATCACACTGGAAAAGCAAGATTCAAATCTAAAATCACTTCTCATGATGGTGATAGAGGACTTTAAGAAAGACATAAACAGCACCCTCAAAGAAATACAGGAGAACACAGGTAAAGAGCTAGAAGCACTTAAAGAGGAAACACAAAAATCCCTTAAAGAACTACAGGAAAACACAATCAAACAGGCCAAGGAAATGAACAAAACCATCCAAGATCTAAAAATGAAAATAGAAACAATAAAGAAATCACAAAGGGAAACAACCCTGGAGTTAGAAAACCTAGGAAAGAGATCAGGAGTCATAGATGCAAGCATCATCAACAGAATACAAGAGATAGAAGAGAGAATCTCAGGAGCAGAAGACACCATAGAAAACATTGACACAACAGTCAAAGAAAATGCAAAAAGCAAAAAGCTCCTAACCCAAAACATCCAGGAAATCCAGGACTTAATGAGAAGACCAAACCTAAGGAT
>JADRCD010215571.1:0-16340 GCA_019843815.1 Montemys delectorum
ACATCATCTCTCTTGCCTCCATTGTGGAGAGGCAATACAATTTCCTCTGGTAAACTAAATCAATCACACCTCCTAACATTGTTATCCTTTTTATTCCTTTCTTGGCCTATTGGTTGGTTGGTTAGTTGGTTGGTTGGTTGGTTGGTTGGTTGGTTGGTTGGTTGGTTGGTTGGTGTTTTCCTCTGTGTAACAACCCTGGCTGTCCTGAAATGCAAACTGTGGATTCAGGCTGACCTTGAACTCACAAAGATCTACCTGCCCCTGCCCCTGCCCCTGCCTTCTGAGCACTTCAATTAATGGTATGCATCACCATACTCAGCTTAGCCTGTTGGTTTAAGGGGATCAGAAGCCCAAAGTGGCCAGGGGGAAGTCTGAGCTTCCAGTTCAATAGAATGTTTGTTGTGGCTCCTGGGAACAGCACTCTTCCCTCTGGAACCAAAACGTCTGGGCCAGCAGAACTTAGGGTCATGGGAAATATAAGCACAAATTTTCCTAGTGGGTCATTAGTGATAATGGTGAGTGGAACTATTCCCTTTTCCACCTCTTGATTCTTATCCCTATGGATCCTGGCTATGGGAGAAACCATGCCGTATATTGCTGATTCAAAGCATATACTGTCTTCTGAAGAGCTCTGCCCCAGCCCTCCATGCTGCCGCCACCTAATTGGTGCTGTAACTGTGTCTTCAAAAGGCCATTCCATCTTTCCAAATGGTGAAGAGCATGATAAGACCAGTGGATTCCACAGTTGTGGGCCCACTGTCGCACTTCTCTGGCTGTGAAGTGAGTGCCTTAGTCAGAAGCAATACTGTGGTATACCATGATGGTGAGTAAGACATTCTGTGAGCCCATGGATGGTGGTTTTGGCAGAAGCATTACATAGAGGAAAGACAAATTATTTTTTTTTAATTAGATATTTTCTTTACTTATGTTTCAAATGATATCTTCTTTCCCAGTTTCCCCTGGGGGAGGCGGGGGTGGGGGGGAGAACCCCGTTCCCTCCCCCATCCCCCTGCTTACCAACACACCCTCTCTCTCTTCCTGGCTCTGGCATTCCCCTACACTGGGGCATAGAGCCTTCACAGGGCCAAGGGCCTCTCCTCCCTCGACTAAGCCATCCTCTGCTACATATGCAGCTGGAGCCATGAGTCCCACCATGTGTACTCTTTGGTTGGTGGTTTAGTCCCTGGGAACTCTGACGGTACAGGTTAGTTCGTGTTGTTGTTCGTCCTATGGGGCTGCCAACCCTTCAGCTCCTTCTGTCCTTTCTCTAGCTCCTTCAATGGGGACCCTGTGCTCAGTCCGATGGATGGCTGTGAGCCTCCACTTCTGTATTAGTCGGGCACTGTCAGAGCCTCTCAGGAGACAGCTATATCAGGCTCCTGTCAGCTAGCACTTGCTGGCACCACAATAGTGTCTGGATTTGGTGAAGGATTCCCAGGTGGAGCAGTGTCTGGATTGTCCGTTGGAAAGACAAATTCTTTTTTTTTTTGGTTTTGGTTTTTCAAGACAGGTTTCTCTGTATAACCCTGGCTATCCTAGAACTCTGCCTCCCAAGTGCTGGGATTAAAGGCATGTGCCACTACCACCCACCCCCACACCCCCACTCCCGGCTCAGAAAGACAAATTCTTAACAAGAGTAAGTATCTACTCCAGTAAGAACAAAGTGTTGTTTTCCCTGGAGGACATGGTACAACATAGTCAACCTCGCACCAGGTTGCTGGCTGGTCACCTCAAAGAATGGTGCCACATCTCTGCCGTTGGTAGCTCTGGCACTCAAGACACAGCTGTTGCCACGTCAGCCTTGGTAAGTGAAAGTCTATGTTGTCAAGCCCATGCATAATCCCCATTTCTGTCGCCATGACCACTTTGTTCATGAGCCCATTGGGCAATGATAGACATGTCTGAGGAAAGAGGCTGACTGTCCACAGAACAGGCCATCCTATCCACTTGATTACTAAACTCCTCCTCAGCTGAAGTCACCTTTGATGAGCATTTACATGAGACACAAGTATCTTCACATACTTCATCCATTTGGAGAGATTTTGCCACATAATTCTTCCCCAGATGTCTTTCTTCCCAATTTTCCAATCATGCACTTTCCAAGTCCCTGACCATCCAGCCAATCCATTGGCTACAGCCCATGAATCAGTGAATAATTAATTGCATACCTTGACATTTCTCCTTCTAAGCCAACTGAAATACCACGTATACTGTCCAAAGTCCTGCCAACTCTGAAGATTTCCCTTTGCCAGTGTCTTTCAGGGTTGTCCCAGAAAGGAGCGGTAATGCTGCATTGCTGCAGCTGTCCACTTCCGGGTGATACCAGCCTAACATGCAGAACCACCAACAAACCAGATCCTAGTCTTCTCCTCCCCAATCAACTGATCACAGGGACAATCCCATAAGTCCATCGATGAGTGCATGTTTGGCAGGAGATAGCACTGTAACAGGAGTAGGAACCATAGGCATTTGGGCAACTTTAGGTAACTTGCTTGTGCCTTTGGGACCTGCTCAGGCCCAGTCACATGTATACCACCTCCATTTGATAATAGATTGCTGCTGCTTTGGTGAGTCCGATAACACCCAGCTCATGATGGGCAGCTCAGGTCAAACGGTAACTCGGTGACCTATTGTCACATGTTCAGTTTCTCAATAGCGGGCCAAGGGCTATCTTTCAAAGGGAGAATAGTTATCTATGAGGCCTGCCAGAGGTTCCAAATGGCATCCCTATCTGCCACTGGCACCTCAAGTACCATCAGGTCTGCTGGATCATATGGTCCATGTGGTAGAGCTGCCTGCAGAGCAGTGTGCACCTGCAGAAGAACCGCCTCCTGATCCAGGCCCCACACAAAGCTAGCAGCTTTCCGAGTCATTTGGCCAGAGTAATACACCCAAGTGAAGAATGTGCTGTCTCAAAAACCCAAATAGGTGCACCCTGTGTTGTGCTTCCTTCTTGGTATGGGAGGTCCAGGTGCCATAACTTACCCTTCATCTTAGAAGGGATATCTACATGCCCTACACCATGGGGCTCCTAAGAATTTCACTGAAGTAGAAGGTCCGTGAATTTTGGTTGGATTTATTTTCCATCCTCTGATATGCATGAGTTACCAAGGAGTTCAGTGAGTTGCTACCTCCTGCTCACTTGGTCCAATTAGCATAATATCATCAATATAGTACAATACACCAAAGCGATATTTTGTGGATACTGCTGGCCTTGCCAACTGAAAGAAAATTGCTTCTGTTGGTCCTTGTAGACAGGTACTGGGAAGAAAGCGTTTGCCAGATCAATAGCTGCATACCATGTGCCGACAGATGTGTTAATTTGCTCAAGTAAGGACACTACATTACAGCAGGTGCAATCAAAGGTACTGCCTGATTGAGTTTTCAGTAGTCAACTGTCTTCTACACTGGCCAGATAAATGAGTTAAAGAGAGATGCGGAGCTGTGGTGGGAACCACCATCCCTGCATCTTTCAAGTCCACAATGGTGGCACTGATCTCTGCAGTTCCTCCAAGGATGCAGTACTGATTTAGATTCACTATTTTCTTTGGCAGAGGCAACTCCAAAGGCTTCCATTTAGCCTTTCCAACCATAATATCCCTCACTCCACAGGTCAGGGAACCAATGAAAGATTTCTTCCAATTTCTAAGAATATCTGTTCCAATTATACATTCTGGAACTGGGGGAATAACCACAGGATGAGTGTGGGGACCTACTGGACCTACTGTGAGTCAGAATTCAGCCAAAACCACCTGGCTTCCATAGGTTCCTACTTTCACTGTTTCTTGGGATCTCTCAGAATGAATGTCAATTCAGAACCAGTCTCCTTTCCCCCAGGGTACAGTTATCTATGTAAAAGGCCACAGGGCCCTCTGGGGAAGAACTGGAGAAAGGTTAACAGTAAAACGTTTAGGTGTTTTATCAAGATCCTTCCTCAGGGAAACCTGGCCACCCCTTCATTCAAGGAGTTCTGAGTCTGAAAACTGGCTCAAGTCTGGAAATTGATTCACGGGCCAAGATTGCCTCATGTCATGATCCAATAGCCTTTCTTTCATTTGTTTGAGAATTTTTCCACTTATACAGATCAAACAAAAATTCAGTAGGCTTCTTATCTATTTCATGCCTGAGAACACCATAATTGATTAGCCAGTACCAAAGGTCCATAAGAGTCATACCACTATAAAATTCACCTTGCCTGTGCTGACCTTACGGGCTAAGTCATTACAAACATTGTTTTGCCTATGATGCCCATTTTAATAACTACAATCACCTTGTCTCTGGCGATCCAATGCTGCTACCTGGCTCTTGTTACTTCGGGGACCAATTAAACCCACTGCATTTAATTCATCCAGTTGAGCAGCAGCAACATCTCCAACCCTAACACAAGGAAAAGGGTAAGAACAAAACTCTTCAAATGTGCTGGTGCCCCTCATAAAATGGTGATTTTATGCTTTACAGGATTAGTGAAGGGCATGTCTTCTGGGCTTTCCCCATCCTGGAGAATTTGGTTTTACACAGCATTGCAGTTTCCCTGACTCTTAAAAATCCCTTCATCAACACTAAGCCACGGGACATCAGGCATCTCCAATCCCTTTTCAGTAGGCTATTTTTTGATGAGTGCTTCAGCCAACCATTCAAACTTTTGATGGTGACCTCTTTTAACTATGCAAGCTTCCATATTAAACCTAAAATCTCCACTCAGAGGGCCCATGTCAATAAACTCAGCCTGATCTAGTTTTATGTTCCTTCCACCATTATCCTACACCCTTAAAATCTGTCGCCACACATATTCCCCAGACTTCTGCTTGAATGAACTAGCAAACTCATGAAGCTCCTTAGTAGTGTAGCACATTTTCTCAGGGACAACTCTTTCCACCTCCCCTTGAGGGGCCTGCTTTGCCTTGATTCTGGTCCTAGGTCTAGAGGCAATTATTGGTGGGTCTTGAAGAACATCAGTATTGTCTTGCCCAGCATTTTCCTCAGAGAAAGTCACTGCTGGTTTATCAGACAATGAAGGATTAATTTCCTCAGGTGAAAAGGATAATAGTTCAAGGTGAGGGAGCTGAAGGAACTACTTCCTCAGGTGAGATAAACCCTTGAGAATTTGAGGATTCAAAGTTCTCAGTTTCAGTAGGGTCTTCCCACACATCCCCATCCCAAGTCACAGGATCCATTCTTTACTTATTAATGTCCTTATTTCAACTGCTGACATCCTCTGAAGCTGGGACTTGAATGTTCACTCTAATTCAACCAACCTTCTAATGAGGGGTTTGGTTTGACTTTCCACACATTCTGTGGCTGCTGAAGAGACAATTCTCTTCCAGGGCATACTTAGAAGCCTTTAGACTGTTTATGTGTATCTGAAACTGGTCAATTTTATTACTGAGTTCCTGGCTGTCCTCCACAGAGATCATCCCTCTCTATCCTTTATCAATTTATCCCGAGATGTTAAGAGCAACCAGTCAGCAGCATCTTTTTCTGTATTTTCCCCAAAACGGTCAAAAGTTTCATATATAGGGTCACCCAATCTATTGCCACCCACGACTGGTGAATCAAGGTAATCAAAGGCATTTATCTCTAAGTTTGTAATATAGTTCACACACCATGGGGAATGGATGTGCTAGTAAGGCAAGGACAAGCAGGCAAAGACCAAAAGCGCCCTCTCTTATGTCCTTCTATAGGCTGCTAGCAGAAGGTGTGGCCCCTTACTAAAAGTGTGTCTTCCAACCTTGGATTTGGATTAAAGGCCTATGTCTTCCCAACTCAAGAACCGGCTCACAGGTGTGTGTCTTCCTACCTCCCAGGGCTGGACTAGAAGTGGATTCACCTGCCTCAAACCAAGCAGAAAAACCTCTCACAGGTGTGCCTTCCATTTCTGGATTGTAGCTCATTCCAGATATAGTCAAGTTGACAACCAGGAATAGCCATTACAAGTATCTATCTATTACTCCAGCATCAGGCTAGCTCCGAGTCCTCTGGCCTCCTTGGACACTTGCACTCAAGTGCACACATCACACACAAACTTACATATAATCTAAAATAATAAAAATAAACAAATCTGGCCAGGCATGATGGCACATGCTTTTTAATCTCAGCACTTGTGAGGCAGAGGCAGGTGAATCTCTGAGTGTTCGAGGTCACCTTGGTCTACAAAGCAAGTTCCAGGACCACAGGGCTGTTACACAGAGAAACTCTTCTCAAATTAAATACATACATACATACATACATACAAACCAACATATATACATACATACATACACAGACAGATAACTCTTTAAAAAAAAAAAAAAAAAAGCAAAACCAGCCAAATCCAATCATTTAAATAATTTGGGGAAAAAACTTGAGATTTTGGGGTTTTTGTATTTTGTTTTTTGGTTTTTGTTTGTTTGTTTGTCTGTTTATTGCTTCTTTTTTTAATCAAGGCTGTTTACAGCCTTCTACATTTTACAATCTTACAACTTACCAATGGATCTTAACCTACCATGTATAAGAGCTACTTTACAACAATTAGTTTTGAATCAAGGTTGAGATCAAGGATGGGGGCAGGGAAAGTTCTCAGAAGTAAAGAAAAAGCAAACAAGTTATGAAAAGAGATTTAAAAAAAAATTATGAGTTCGAGGCCAGCCTGGTCTACACCGTGAGCTCCAGGACAGCCAAGGCTATACAGAGAAACCCTGTCTCGAAAAACCAAAAAAAAAAAAAAAAAAAAAAAAAAGATGGATGTAACTAATAGAAAGTGCTTATTTTCTCTATATTCCATTTATGAGCCTAAAAAAAAAACAATATAAAGATGCTAAGAAATAATTACTCCTCCTCACAATGAAATATCTTTGAACTTAATCATAAGATTAAACCACTACTATCCTTAAAGCTCTTGAAAGCCTTCATTCTTTTTGTTTGTTTGTTTGTTTGTATGTATGTATGTTATGTATGTATGTTTTGGTCTGGTTTGGTTTGGTTTTGGCTTTTCAAGACAGAGTTTCTCTGTAGCTACAGTTTCAGGGCTATCCTGGAACTGACCAGGGTAGCCTCAAACTCACCACAGAGATATCCTGGCCTCTGCCTCCCAAACCCTGGGATTAAAGGTGTATGCCACCACTGCCTGGCTAAAATCTTCATGATTTCAATCAGCTATAGTCTCTCATGGAAGTAGCTACTTGTTCATTTTGATGCTCTGTCTGCATGTACATCTGTATACCATATTGATGTAGTACCAGCCGGCTCCCTAGAACTAGACTTACAAACAGTTGTGAGCTACCACTCCCATGCCAGGTACTCTGTCAGAGCCACTAATGCCCTTAACCCCACTGAGCTCAGTTTTACTCCTACCTTTTTTTTTTTTTTTTGAGTCTCCCATTCATCATCTGATGTTACTACAGGAATTAAAAGGACACTTTTTTGGAATGAAATAATTAACTTTTTTAGGTAAATGTGTTTCTGCTTCTAGTTTTTCAGCCTAAGAACAAAACCACCATTGAACATGACTTCTGTAACAAAACGGAGATCCCGTTCCATGCTGAACTCAACATTTCATCTAAAGCCTGGGGCAAACCTGGTAGACCGAGCACTCTGGAAAATCTAGAGGGGCTTAGTACACACACAATAGATATAGCTGGTGCAGAGTTAGGTAAGAAAAGCTTTAAAGACGTAGGTAGAAGGACAAGCAGATTGGAAAAAAGCTAAGGCTAATCACAAAGCTCATAGTAAATCCAGAAAAGTCTGTGAGGAGGACAGAGAGAAGGTGACAGTCTCACCTTCTGAGGAAAGAAACGGAACACAGAGGAAGAGGAAAGAGAACAAACATTTGATGAGAATCTGGTAGTTAGGAACCAACTCTCACAGAATGTCTTCTGGCCCCCAAAAACACATAGTGGCATATCCAAGTGTACGCAATAAACAAACAAATAAACAAATAAGCAAGCAAGCAGAGCAGTTATGTTTAACGAGGAAACTAAGAACCGAGCAGTTCAATTCCCAGAACCCAAACGAGGCAGCTCACAACTGCCTGTAGCTCCAGTTCAGGGGGATTTGATGCACGTGGCTTCTGCCAGTTCCTGCACTCAAGTGCACAGACACAGAAACACAAACATATTTGAAAAAAAAAAATGAGTCTTTTTTTTTAACATGCATAATCTTGGTCGCCATTACACAATGGCGTCACCCTTAACATCCCCATCAGAAATGAACACTAATTATCCCTTCCAGAGACTGCAGTGGTTAACAGCTGGAAGTTCACCAATATCTGCTTCTAAAATATTTCAGAAACTGTCTCTGCTTCACACCAGTAACTTCACTTTCCCAGAAAACTTCCACACCAAGGACTAAATTGACTTTGATAGCTGAATCTCAAGTCATACAGAAATCAAAAACTGGGTCAAGTATTTCCACTTGCCCGGCTTTTTTTAAAAAAAGTTGCAGTTCATTTTCACAGGAGGAAATAGGAAGGGGGGGAAAATGACCTTTTAAAATTAACAATTGGAGTTAGGACACTTTCAGAGAAGGTTCTGAAAACCCAAGGGTGTAAAATGGCCCAGTGAATACCAACGTGAGACCTGTGAGCTCTAACCACTTAAGATAGTTGAAAAGACGTGACAGAGCATGAGGAAATGAAAGATGAGGATGAAGGCTGAGAAAATCATGGTGGTGGGGCCGGCGGCGTGAAAGGTCTAACAGTTTGCAATGCCACGGTCTAATCCTGCTTTTCCCTTGCTCAGTCATCAGCAAGTCCCAGATCCCTTCCTGATTTGGAGTAATGACTGGAACCAAACCTCATTATATCTATAGGACTTTTGTCTGGAACATTCTATACGGCTATCACAACCATCCGCTTCCAAAACAAAATTGGGTGTTAGTGAAGTAGCATGAAGCTAGCAGATGAGATAAAAACAAAAGTCACTAATCTATAAATCCCCTTGTACAACTATGTGTCCAGTATCTGTTCTACCCAGCATCAGGCTCAGTATTGTGCATGCGTAGCCTCTAATCCGTACAGGAAATATACAGAGGCTTTTTACTGACACACAGTATGAAGTTTAGAAAGCTTTTAAAATAAAACACTGGTGGACATGGTGGTCCATGCAGGTGTGAATGCAGAGGCAGGTGAATTTCTGTGACTTCAAGGCTAGCTTGGTCTATATAGTAAGTAGTGACATTCAAGACAGCCAGGGCCATGTAAAGAGAAACTGTCTCAAAACACCCCACTACCTAGGGTGATAAAGGAAAAAACTGGATTTATTATAGTAACCTAGAGGTGTGGGAAAGAATAATAGAAATATTAAGAATTTCTATGGTGTCAGAGCACGGTGGTGCATCCCTTTAATCCCAGCACTTTAGAGGCAGAGGCAGGTGGATATCCATGAGTTTAAAGCCAACCTGGTCTTAGTAACTCATTCTTCACCATATCCCAGGAGGTTGTGGGGGACATGGCTGTCTCGAATATCTAAGTAAGGCACTGATCAAGACACCAGAGTCATAGAAAATGAGGGGCGAGAAAGCGGTCTGGTCTAATGTCTGAGGTCATACTCTTAGGTAGATGAGGCTTATGAAGGAGAGAGGACTCAACTGAGTGTGAACTGAGCAAGAAAGAATTACAAAAGAATCACAGCAAGAAAGAAAACAGTGAAAATGAACTTCAAGGGACAAGTGAGGTACAATCTAACTAGAACGAAGGGCAAAATTCACAAACAGTCACTATAACATATGGCAGGAGGGCGGGGGAGTGTTGCATGTGTAGCTTGGTTAATAGAGCACTTGCCTACCACGTTGGAAGCCCTGGGGCTCCATCCACATCATGGCATAAAACCAGGTATGGTGGTGCACATCTGTAATCCAAGCAATAGAGGCAGGTGGACCAGAAGTTCTAGGCTACCTTCAGCTACATTGTAAAGCCAGGTTCTGTCTGCTACATGGCTTTTGCTTCAAAAGACAATGCCCCCCGAATTAAATCTGCCTTTTACCCAAAGATACCCATTTCTATGAGTTTCTGTTCCTCTTGGTCTCTCTCCTTCTCCCCACGACCCCTACCCTCCTCTTCTCTTGAATGTGTACATGTGTGTGGCTATGTTGTATGTATGTTCAAATGTTTGTAGGCCTGTATGTGTGTGTAGTGTATGTGTATGTCTCCCTGATCAATAGCCTCTTTATCTATTGAGGCAGGGTCTCTGACTTGAACCAGGGCTCATAGATTTGGCTATCATGGCTGGCTAGCTTGTTTCAGGGATCTCATCTCTGCTTCCTGAACACTGGGATTACAGGCAGACCACCAAACCCACCCAGCATGTATGTGAAAGTCCAGAACCCAAACCTGGGTCTTCATACTGTTACAGCTCGTACTTTACCCAGTGACCCATCTCCTCACCCCAGCCATCCATCCCCCAGACTTTCTACCATGGTCCTGTCTTCCTGTCTTCTCACCTCTTTCTTACCAGCTCATCACCCCCTGCTCCTTGGTATATTTCATCATCTTCCCTCTGTTCCAAGCCCACATCTACCATCTACCAAATGTCTCTTTGAAGGACAATAAATTAGCTCACTTTGCTAAATGAAATGCTTATCTTTTCCTCTGGTCTGATTCTTATGCCTGTTTGACCTAGCCTGCTTCTGGCCTGTCGACGTTGTTCCAATCAGAAAGACTTGAAACCTCAAACTCTCAGAACGTGGTAACATTCATTTGCACCCAGACTTCTGCCTTTCCATCTTCTCCTGCCATCTGTCCTGTTTCCCTCGGAAGCGCTTCCCTCTTGTCCCCAGCTAGTGAAGCTCTCCCATTTCTACACTCTCCATCCTAAGCTTGCTTGACCACAATCACAGCTTTTCTAGAGAAGAACTTTAGTCAGTCCCCTTTCCCCCACTCACTACCTACTCAGGAATGACCAACTAAGGGTGACAGGTTTAGCCATCTCATGTTGCATACCTTTTAGCCTAACTCAAATTTCAAGGATATTTTTCTCTCTACTACACTGAGGATGGAATGTGAACTAGATCTGGAATAAAGGTCATTCTTCCTTTCGTTTTTCTCTATTAATTTTCTACCTTCTAACTAGGACCTCTTATCTTCTCATCTATCACTTTCCCACCTACATAAAAACATACATGGGCTGGCGAATGGCTCAATGGGTAAGAGCACTGACTGCTCTTCCAAAGGTCCTGAGTTCAAATCCCAGTAACCACATGGTGGCTCACAACCACCTATAATGAGATCTGACACCCTCTTCTGGTGCCTCTGAAGTCAGCTACAGTGTACTTATATTAATAATAAATAAATCTTTGAAAAAAAATACATATGCATGTACATATGGCCTATGAATGACTCAGCTGATAAAGGGTCATGTCATCAACTCTGATGACCAAAGCTCAATCCTAGAGACCCATGTGGGAGAAAGAAAAAAAGTTCTTTATATATATGTATATATCACACACACACACACACACACACACACACACACACACACAAACATGACGACGTTTTATTTAATCCTGGCCTTTAATCCCAGCACTAGGGTGACAGAGGCAGGTGGATCTCTCAGTTCAAGGCCAACTAGTCTACAAAGTGAGTTCTGGAACAGCCAGGGTTTCACAGACAAACCCTGTCTCAGGAAACAAAAATACAAGAATAAATAAGCAATAAAATGCAGAAGACTGATAAATCGCCAAAGAGCCAAGGACATAAAGAAGTGAGCACTCAGGCACAGAAGAAAGTAACCTGTCACATTTTCAAAGAGAATTTCACCATACACTATTAAGCTAAAATATATGCTTAACCTCTGACAAGACACCCATTTCCACAAATCCATCCTATAGGAAAAAAAACTCATACAATTATTCAAGGAATGTAGTAGCAAAACTTAAAGATAATTCAACCACTTACAAGAGTAAACTATGCTATATCCAAACTATAGAATACTGTCTACCTAGGAAGAACACAGGGCAGTCCTGACCGCACAGGCTGTGAGACAAGCACTCCCAGGGAAGGTGGGAAGGTCAGAAGCTCAAGGTCATGCTCGGCAAGTCTGAGGCCAGCCTCCGCTATGTGATACATGAGAGCTGTCTCGGAAGCAAAAGCAAAGGATGAAATAGTTCCCAAAGACAAAGACAATAACTAATTATTAAGTGCTTCACAAGGAATAACAGTAACCCACAAAACTCCTAATACACATTGAAATAACAGCATGAGCCAGCTGGTGGTGGTGCATGCCTTTCATCCCCAAACTCAGGAGGCAGAGGCAGACAGATCTCTGAGTTCAAGGCCAACCTGACCTACAAAGGGGACTTCAAGACAGCCAGTGCTATAGAGAGAAATCCTGTCTCAAAAACCAAGTGATTCGAGCAGCCTCGCGGGCTGAGCACAGAAAGTCGCCTTCAGCAGGTTCTCGGCCGGAGAAGGCTAGGAAAAAAAAAAAGGAGAAGAAGGAGGAGGAGAAGGAGGAGGAGGAGAAGAAGGAGGAGGAGAAGGAGGAAGAGGAGAAGGAGGAGAAGGAGGAGAAGGAGAAGAAAGGAAGGAGGGAGGGAGGGAGGGAGGGAAGAAAGGAAGAGAAAAAAGGGAAAGCACATTCCTGCTACATAGAGAAATGAAACAAAGAAAACTACAAAATGCTGCATAGCAACAAAATGTACATTGCTTAAAAGGAAAAAGGATAAGGGAACAAAGCCTTTCTGCCACGTTTCTGACAGTTCTCAACAGGGATCAGCCTTAGAACACAAAGTAGGAGGAAGTTGAGGACACTTCCTCTCTTTAATGTCCTTTCTCAGAGACAGACAGACAGATAGATAGATAAATAGGCAGACATAGAGACATTGTACGGGCTGGTTTTGTGTGTCAACTTGACACAAGCTACCGTCATCAGAGAGGAAGGAGCCTCAGTTGAATGCCTCCATTTGATCCAGCTGTAAGTCATTTTCTCAATTAGTGGTCAAATGGCGGGTAGAGGGGTGAACCTATTTTGGGTGGTGTCATTCCTGGGCTGGAGGTCCTGGGTTCTATAAGAAAGCAGGCTGAGCAAGCCATGTGAATCAAGCCAGTAAGTACCATCCCTCCATGGCTTCTACAACAGCTCCTATCTCCAGGTTCCTGCCCTGCTTGAGTTCCTGTCTGGACTTCCTTCACAGATGAACAACAGTGTTGTGGAAACGTAAGCCAAATAAACCTTTCCCTCCCCATTTTGGTCATGGTCTTTTGTCAGAGCAGTAGCAACCATAACTAAGACAGCCACATAAGCATGTATACACAAACACACACACACACACACACACACACACACACACACACACACATCTTTTATTTTTCTTTTCAAATTCTAAAGCACTGCTATTTTATTGTTTTAGGTAAGTATTGTTCATATTTATCATTAAAATGTTACTTATGCTAACATGTGTTACTTAACTTTTTAAATTTCAGTTTGTCTATTTGTTTCTTGTTGTTGTTTTGTTTTGTTTTGTTTTTAAACAGTCTCTGTAAGCTACACTGGCCTAGAACTTACTATGTAGCCCAAACTGGCCTCAAACTGAACTCAATCCTCCTACCTCAGCCTTCCAAGTATTAGGATTACAGCCACCATACCCAGTTTGTTTGAATTTCTAGTATGACTAATACCCAAATGGACACAATGAACACAGTCAAAAGCTCTCACAGAGGCAGTCTTTAAGAGTGCTGGTCAGCCTGGGTCCTACTGCCAGAAGTCAAGATTGTAAACTCAGCCAAGGTCGTAAACTGGTGGGAAACAATCCAATAATAGCCCAAAGCCACACTTCTCTACCGAGAATCTCATACATGTGTATAATGCTATGATCAAATGGACCCCCTTTTTCCTCCCTTCTGATTCCTCCTCTGTCTCCCCTAACTTTTCCCTTCCAATGTCATGTGCTGTTTTTAGACCCTCTGAATCCACTTAGAGCTGCCTATAAGTGCATGGGTGTAGGACCATCTACAGAAGCCTGAGTAGATATAAAGGGACCACATCCCTGAAAAAAAATTGACTCTCTCTTCTCTAGTAGCCATCAGTTGTCAGTTGCTTTGGAGCCAGGGTAGGACTCCATAAATCCCTCCCGATTCATGCTAGGATTTAGGCTAGCTCCATCTTAAATACTATTATTCTGTTAAATGGATATAGTACCAAACTGCCCCTTAAGTTCTTATCTTTTCACCCTTAAAATAGCGCATCTCTCAGTCCTCATTGAAGAATCTTCTATTGGCAGTAAGGTGGTGATTACTGAGGACCCACAACTGCCCAGTCTGCAGAGAATAAGAGACAGTGGCATGCTTAGTGCTAAATGGGAAATCTATGCCATACCCTTTTCCCCCAAGATTCTGGCATCTGGAATATAACAAAGACTGTAAGAGCCAGAGGCGGTGGACCGTCCTCGTAAAGACAGTGTCTGCCAGACATGACAGAGCCGCTGTACACATAAGCTCACGGGGTCTGTGACTTTATGCACAGGACAAACCTTTGGTTTTAAACAAATTAGCTGTGAGTATTTGGAGATCAGGAAAAGTCATAAGAAATCTGTACCTCTGGCATCTTCTAAATAATCTGGCCATTAGGTAACACTAAGCCTATATTCCCACCTGGCCAGTGCTGAAGAGGTGCGTGCCCACCCTCCTGGGCCAGGCAGAGTGGCTCCGCTCCTGTACAGAAGGGCCACACTCATCATGTGCCCAGACCCTATAAAGAGGAGACTCTCTGTCTCACCCTACATTCAGGACCTACCCAGCATTTATTATGATTCTATTCCTTACTAAACTCTTTGCAGGTTTGACAACTTATAATTTAGAGAAAAAAAAACTACTACAAGTATACGTTATAAAATTATATAACTATTCAGAAATACATTTAGTTGATGGCACGCCTTCAGTCCTGTCCCTTGGGAGGCAGAGGCAGATGGGGTCTCTTCAAGTTCAGGACACCCAGGGTTACATAGTGACACCTCTCAATAAATAAATAAATAAATAAATAAATAAATAAATACATTAAATTGCTCACACAATAATTAGATTTGGTTTTTCTTTCTTTCTTTTTTTTTTTTTTTTTTTCGGTTTTTCTAGACAGGGTTTCTCTGTATAGCCCTGACTGTCCTGGAACTCACTCTGAAGACCAGGCTCACCTCAAACTCAGAAATCCACCTGCCTCTGCCTCCCAAGTGCTGGGATTAAAGGCTTGCACCACCACTGCCCAGCTTGGTTCCTCTTTTCAAACACTGTCATGCTTCGTTTTTTTTTTATTTGTTTTAAAACACCTACAATTTGCAGTGTCCATTTACACACCCTCAACCACTATCCCCTATGACCCACCATATTAAACCAGAAGGCATTTCTGTGTTTAAATTGGTCCTCTAATTTCTAACTTGCATTTGGGATGGGGGCTACATGCCTCCGCATGCTGTAGAGGTCAGTGGACAACTTGCAGAAGTAAGTTCTCTTCTTCCATTATGTACAACCTAGAGGTCTGAACTCTGGTCATCCGGATCTCTGAACCATCTCCCCTACCTTGATCCTATCCGTTTACCCAATATCACCTGAGCAAATTATTTATTCTCACTCTCATTTAGTCTTCTTATTTTTAGAGGCAGTACCAGTTTAAAAAAAAAAAAAAAAAAAAACTATTTTGTAAGAATTAAATAAAATACCTAACCAGGCACATACTTTTAATCATAGTAGTCGGAAGGCAGAGGCAAGCAGATCTCTGTGAGTTTGAGACCAACCTGGTCTATAGACAGACTTCCAGGACAGCTAGGGCTACTTAGTGAGATCATAAGCCAGGTCTCCAGTTAAAATAGCCTTCTTTCCTTGGAATCTTGCCTAATTTTACCAACTCGAAATAAGTTTTCTTTCTCTTAGAAATGTGCTATTAGCTAATAAAAACTTGTATGACGTTTTCCTACCACAATCGGTGACTTACGTGTAGCAACAGAGAAAGGCATGCCTTCAGTGCTTTTGTAAAATCAAATTCAAGAGAATCTGACATTGTGTAAACAGAAAGGTGAGACAGACAAGGTGGAGCAAAACGGACACATTTGCCTAAAAATAACTTCTAAAACTTATCTGCTGAACAAAACTGTCTTCCACAGACCCTGGCTTTGTTACCAATAAAACAACAGTTTAAATCTCACCTCGGTGTTAGCCTAGTATAAAAGGGTCGGTCCACGTTCCTTTCTTCTTTTTAGATCAGGGGAGGAAAAATGCAGCTGAACTGAAAGTTTAAAGTTTAGCCGTGTTCGGAGAAATTCCAGATAGCACATTAGCTAGTTGAAAATTTCCCTCTGACTTTAGACATTATGAGACATTATGGGGAAAAAAGAAAAAAGAGAAGAGAAGAGAAGAGAAGGGAAGGGAAGGGAAGGGAAGGGAA
>JADRCD010215574.1:0-23358 GCA_019843815.1 Montemys delectorum
TTTCCTAAGATTTCTAACTCCAGGATTGTCTCTTTTTGTGATTTCTTTATTGTTTCTACTTCCATTTTTAGGTCCTTGATGGTTTTACTCAATCCCTTCACCTGTTTATTTGTGTTTTCCAGAAATTCCTTAAGGGATTTTTGAGTTTGCTCTTTAAGTGCTTCTACTTGTTTACTTGTGATCTCCTGTAATTCTTTATGGGATTTTTTTGTTTCCTCTTTAAGGGCTTGTACCTCTTTACCTGTGTTCTCCTGTATTTCTTTAAGGGAGTTATTCATGTCCTTTTTAAGTTCCTCTATCAGCATTGTGAGATACGATTTTAGATACAAATCTTGCTTTATTGGTGTTTTGGAATATCCAGGACTTGCTGCGGTGGGAGTACTAGGTTCTGATGAAGCCAAGCAGTCTTGGTTTCTGTTGGTAGGATTCTTGCTTTTGCCTTTTGCCATCTCTTGATCTCTGATGTTAGATATTCTTGGTGTCTCTGACTAGAGCTGGTCCTGTCCCTGCCGCCCTGCAACTCCTCTGTGACTGGTGGGTCCTGTGCCTCCCTGCCTTAGAAAGTCACTGGAGAGAAAATGGCAGATCTCTCCTGGGTCCCTGGGTTAAGCACTCTCTGGAGGCAGGTCCTCTGCTTGCAGGGAAGGGGCAGAGAGGGTCACTTATCCATCTCTGTCACTTGGAAGCTGAGAGGATCCTGTCCCTGCTGCCCTGTGGCTCCCCTGCTTGACTCGTGAGGCCTGTGCCTCCCGGCTGTTCCTGCCTTAGAAAGTCACCAGAGAGAAAATGGCTGTTTCCTGTGTTTTCTACAGTGTTATTAACCTCCTTTGGTTGTAGTTTTCCTTCTAGTATCTTCTGTATGGCTGGATTTGTGGGTAGTACCGTTTAAATATGATTTTGTCATGAATTTCTGTATCTATGGTGATTGAAAGTTTTGCTGGGTATAGTAGTTTGGACATCTGTAGTCTCTTAGAGTCTGAAAGACATCTCTCCAGTTCCTTTTCTGTCCTTTAAAGTCTCTATTGAGAAATTGGGTGTAATTCTTATAAGTCTGCTTTTATGTGTTTCTCTTTTGTTGTAGCTTTTAATATTATTTATTTGTTCTATGAACTTAGTATTTTATTATATGGCAGGATAACTTTCCTTCCTATCTAATCTAGTTGGTGTTCTTAAACTTCTTATATATTCATACTCATCTCTTTCTTTTGTCTAGGGAAATTTTCTCCTATGATTTTGTTGAAAATATTTTCTGGTCTGCTGAGCTGGGAATTGGCCTCTTATTTCTTTTATTCATAGATTTCTTGGATGTTTTGTGTCAGTAACTTTTTAAACTTAACATTTTCTTCTATGCATGTATCTATTTCTTCTTTTCCTGAGATTCTTCCATCTCTTGTATTCTGTTGATGATGCTTGTATATGTAACTGCTGCTTGCTTATCTAAATTTTCCTTCTTCAGCATTCTCTCAGTTTGTGTTTTCCTTATTGTTTCAATTTTCATTTTCAGGTCTTCTGAAGTGGAAATTTCTGGTTTCTTTGTAAACTCAGTTGCGTTACATTATGTTTTTCTGGACGCTGTCTTGCAAAAGGATATTTTACTGAAGCAGACACATGAGAGGACACATGATAGTTTGCTGGTATGGATACTTTGTGAAGGCACATGATGTTTAGAAAGAATATAAATAGAACTCCACAGACAGTGAAAGGATGTTCCCTTTAAGTCTTCTGTCATTTTCATATAATTGAATTTAAGGTCTTTTTCTTGTGCTTCAGCTGTGTTGGAAAATCTAATAGCTTGTTGTACTATGATATCTGTGATCTTCAGATGGCATATTGCCTGGACAAAACTTGCCTGGGCTCATTATTCAAAAGGAAGATAGTATTATGGAATGGATTCTCTTAGCACATAAACAAAATGAATAATTAAAGACTTACATTTAAAAAGTTTCTGATTTAATCATGACAGCTAGAATAATACTATATCAATTGTTAGAAACAGATGCAGTAGAAATCACAGTACCTTATACTACTGCTGAGATCATATCATTATGAGTAATCAGTAGAGATTAGCAAAGACCTTGTAGCAACTGTGAGTGAGAAATTAACAGCAAATATTCTAAAAGCAAATGTCTCCAGTTTATAAAATGAAGTAATTGGATTCTCCTATGTATTGTAGAAGGAACACCAATTCCTGAAGCACCTATAGTCTATACTGATACAAGTAATTTGGGAATAGCCGGGATAAGTCAGAAAAAAAAATGAGCAAAGTAATTCAAAGCCCATATAAGCCCAGTTCAAAAATTAGAGCTGTGTACAATTCTTATGGTATTATTAGATTTTCCTGAATCTCTTAATATAATTATTTGCTCTTAATATGTGAAAAGAATTGTTCTGCATATAGAAACTGGTGAATCTATTCCAGATAATTCAGAATTACTTTTTCCTTACACAGGTGCAACAAACAATCAGAAATAGAGGCTATCCACTATATGCCACCTATATTTGGTCTCATACAAGGTAATCAGATACACTGGCACAAGGAAATGAAGATATTTGCCAATTATTAATAGGAAATATGTTAGAAACCTCAACATTTCATTTTTTAAAAAACACCATTTTGACAGTAAAGATTTGAAAGAATTCCATCAGCTCACAACAAGCCAAGGAATTTGTAATAGAACATCCTACTTGTTCTTTGTATAACTAAACTTTACTGCCTGCTGGAAGTAACCATAGGAGTATAAATAAATGAATGAATAAATAAATGCACAATTAAATAAATAAAATAAAATCTGCTACATGGATCTACATTTTGCAGATTTTGGAAAACTTAGGTTTGTACACAATACCACTATTACACATTCAGAATTTCAGTTGGCAACTGCTTTAAGTTCTGAGAGGACTGATTCTGTAAATACACATTTATTGGAAATAATGGCTATTATGGGGGTGCTGGTACAAATTAAGACTCAGAATGCTGCCTAATATGTCTCAAGTAAGATGGAGAGATTCTTCCATACTATACTGTAAAGCACATTGCAGGTATACCACAATACAATTGCAAGTATACAGCAATCCTACAGGATAAGCTGATGTAAAAAGATATAACCACACCTTAAAGGAAATGCTTATAAAACAGAAAGGGAAAATAGAGACCCACAGGGATAGACTAAATCGTGCTTGGCTAACTTTAAATTTTCTGAATATTAATGAGAAAGGAACAGCAGCAAACAAGAGATACTGGGTTATAGAAAAAACTGTAGGTCTTCAGGGGCACTCCCTCTGTCATGTCTGATTTTTATTAACTTGGAAGGACCATAGCTTTTCTTTTCCTGTGGAAATATAACCATAATATCTCTCTCAGTGTAACAAATTTCCATTCTGAGGTTAGGAGATCTTTATGTATATATTTCTTAGCAAAATTATCAATTTGTAACTCTTACTACCTGATCTGGAGATTCCTGTACCCTTATCTCCCTCTGGTGTTTGATTCTGGATAGTGCAATCCTTTCAAATTCTTTTATCCATAGGGAGGTTCCAACTCTAGAAAAACAAACAAACAAAACAAAACAAAACAAACAAAAAATATGGATTCTGTGCTCCTGATCCTCTTTTGTCTCTTATGCTTTAGGCATGGAGCTGGGCTCCAGCCAACAGTATGTACACTGACCCCAGGCACCCTCGGTGCAAGCAAGCTATTCTATGTCCTGTTTAATGTGGGGAAGTAGGAAAGCTAGCATGAGAAGGCTGACTGGGGCCAAAAGGCCCATATTTGCCCACTGTGCCTATAATACTGGTTTTTCAGCTGTTGATCCTCAGCTGTGAAGGCTGCATCTCAGGTAGTCATGCCCCCAGAACCCCTAGTCTATCTCTTGAGCACAGGCAACTTATGGCACCCATGCTACCTTATGTCCCAGCTCTGAACTGGGGCACTGCCTCCAGGTGTCAAGGCTTACTTGGGGCCTGTGTATGGGTAGGAGGCCTTCCAATGCTCTGTAAACCCCATAGACACACTCAGCATTTGATTTCCATCCTGCTGCAGCTTTAGGGTACCCACCTAGTTGTTTATATTTGGAAGTGAAATTTTATCTCAAGATAGTTTGATTCTAAGCCCAACATAAGGTATGTCAACGTAGTAGGAATTTATAATCCTAATAAGCCCATATAAAAGATACACATTCCAGGTATTTTATTTAAAAGCCATATGCCTCAACTGTGCAAATATACTTATTTTCCAGCTATAAAGCCCCTTGTTACTTGCTGTTTCTTCTGGCCAAGGGTTTCTGGTCCATGGCACCTTCCTCCTCCTCTGTCTTTCTCTTCCTTCTCTACCTGCAGAAACTGCCAATTCATAGGCTCTAACCTTTTATTGACCAATTAAATTGAGGAGAAGATTCACAAGGCATCATTTGAGCATGTGAAGATCTGCACATGGGGGCAACCACATCTTGAGGAAACAGTATTTAACATTAGAATACAAGCAGTATCAAATCAACCCACTGCAGTACTCAAACCTCTGGTAGCTTGGCTTTTTCCTTTCCTTGAACTCAAGGAAGTTCTTTACCCTACTATCTGATGGGATCTTGCTCTTCCCAGCGCCCTGCCTCATCCAATTTCTAAAATGGGAGATAAGTAGCATTGCAAAAGTCACTGCCAATCAGGTTCTGGTTCACTGACAAACCATTCCCGAGATACAGGCTGATGATTATGACGTCTCTCCTTTATAAAACAGAAACAGGGTGGTGTAGGACCAGAAAGACATGCGGCCAGGAGAGTCAGTCCAGAGCAAGAGTGAGATTGAGATGTGTCCAAACCATGAAAATCTCCTCCTAATACCAGCAGGAGAAGGGTAGTTTCCTCCTTGTTCTGGGACTGCATGTCTTGGAACCCATATGCCTTATGACCCCCACAATTCACCACACTTGATATAGTTATGAAGCCTGATGGCCAGATTGCAAATTAAACTTACTGTCTCCTTCCAAGAACATGGTCAGCAAGTACCTGGAATTCCTCTTCATGGAAATGAAGCTTTCCCAGAATCTCAGCCCCAGCCACTGATGTGCACTCACTTCCCAAAACCCCTACCAAGGTCTCAAGGTTTATACAACCCTGGTTCACCCCCAATAAAGAGAGTCATTTCACTGTAAACTGTTTCTAGAGAACACTTTGTTATGCACTCCAGTCAACTGAGATCCTGTCTAACCCACCCACTGATGCTAAAGTTCATTCTTACCAATCCAGTGCAGTGCACAATGGTGCCTTGATACTCTGAGGGAAAAGCAGACCTACAGTAGCAGGTCTCTGAAAGCTCAAGACTAACCAGGGATATATAAATTCTGTTAAACCCTCTTGGTAAATAAATAAATAAATAAATAAATAAATAAATGTCCCTAAGCTTTATTGTCCATTCGTTTTCATTGGAGGACCCATTACAATTCAGTGTGAAAGACTCTTATTGTCTCTCCCTTCCCCACTTCTATTTTCTCTCTCCTGTTCTCCTTTCTTCTCTGTTTTCCATTCTTTATTTTGTTCTCATCAATAAACAGTCCTAAAACAAATAAGCACCAAAAGAACTTACTATCTTGAGGCAGCAAAAGAAAGAGGCAAGGAAGGAAGGCTCACAACAAGATGATTGTATAAGCTGATGCATGAGACATACATGGTGTAAGGAGAGAAGCTACTCCCACAAGTTATTTGTGTAGGGTAAACAGATACATGTGCGTGTTCACACATATACAGATACATGACAAACACAGATAAACACACCAAGACAAACACACACTCACACATACAAAGACACACACTCACACACAGAGACATATACATTCATGCAACATACATGCCAGGGGCTTTCCCGGCATCCAGTTCCCTGAAAGCAGTGAAAGGAGTATGGAGTCAGTGGTTGCACATCCAAAACTTCTTACTTTTGGCAATTTAACTCGTTCTTTAACGCTTTGCTATTCTGCTTCCAAAAGCTGTTGGCTTCTGCAAATATAACTCCTGCTGATAGTATCAGGTGATTGATAAAAAAGGGGTCAATTCATGTGCTCTTTTCTCTCTGGTTCAAAGGCCACTCACTGGCTAGGCCAGAGGTTCAGAGTTTATTAACTTTCCATGAGCCAGAGAGAATAGAAAAGGAAGAAAAGGAGAAAGCTAAGCACACACACACACACACACACACACACACACACACACACTAGTTGGGCCTGACCACCTGTTTTATTAATTTATAAGTGCACATGCATACTTGTCTTAGTCAGGGTTTCTATTCTTGCACAAACATCATGATCAAGAAGCAAGTTGGGGAGGAAAGGGTTTATTCAGCTTATACCTCCAAACCACTATTCATCACTAAAGGAAATCAAGACTGGAACTCAAGCAGGTCAGGAAGCAAGAAGTGATGCAGAGGCCATGGAGGGATGTTTTTTACTGGCTTGCTTCCCCTGGCTTGCTCAGTCCCACAAGGCAAGCAGGCAAAGAAGAGAAAGAGTAAATCTTCCTCCTTCCAATGTCCTTATATAGGTCTCCAGCAGAAGGTGTGGCCCTTAAAGGTATGTGCCACCACACCTTTAATCCCAGATGACCTTGAACTCAGAGATCTTCCTATCTTAATCTTCAGGAATTCACAGCCACTATGCCTCAAAATCTCCATACCAAGATCCAGGTCAGAAACTTGTATCTCTCAGTCTCCAGATCAGGATCACAGGTGAGCCTTCCAATTCTGGACTATAGTTCATTCCAGGTATAGTCAAGTTGACAACCAGGAATAGCCACTACAATATTTATATACATACACATATACCTACATACATCTATATGTATATATATAGACAGACATACAGACAAACATATATACATTTGTACATTTGTTGGATATAGCCATCCAGGAGCTTTGGTCAAACTGGGTACCTGAAAAGAGAGCTGGGGATGGGATGGGATGGACAGAAGAGAGAGGAATGAAGCCAAGAGAAAGATTTCTGAGCAAGGCTCAATGTTTTAATATTTAACTCTGAATATATGAGGGGGGGGGACCCAAAGACCCATACTTTGTTCTGGCTGGATTCTGTTGCTTTTTCTCAGCTGGATTCTGTTGGCAGGCAGTCTGCTCAAGTCTCAGACAGAAAGACATAAATGTAGCAAGGCCAGGTACCTGGCTCCAGCTGGCAGAGACTTGTTTAGCCAACTCAAGGCTGGGGGAAGGGCACAATTCCCCCTTTTTTTATTTTTTTTAAAGATAAACTGGACAGGAAGAACCAGATTTACTTATGCTCCATGACCCCGTCTGGGAAATATAGTGGCTGGTGACCATGCCTGTCTTAGATCTGGATCTGTACTCCTTCTTACCCATCTTTGAGGACTCACGAAGCTTGTTTGTGTTTATTTGAACAAACACGGCCTTTTAGTGTTTGTTATGAACAAACATGGCCTTTTGGCGCCACCTCTGTCTTACGTTGATAGGAGCTCAAGAACCCCAGTTGCCCGTCTCTGACTACTGGCCTTCATTAGCACATGTTTTTCCCATTCAGCCCAAAGCCCTGAAGGGCATATGAATATGCACTCAAAGCATTTCTTCCTAGTGATGAATAACTGGTATGGTGAATAACTGAGTTTTGCTGAAGGCTATCCTGTGTGAAGGTAAACAATCTGCTTAAGATACAAAGTCAAAAGTTAAAAGCAACAAGATTAATATTCTCTGTAGGGGAACTTGCAAGATGGCTCAGCGGGTAAGAGCACTGGCTGCTCTTCTGAAGGTCCTGAGTTCAAATCCCAGCAACCACATAGTGGCTCACAACCACCCGTAATGAGATCTGATGCCCTCTTCTGGGGGGTCTGTAGTCAGCTACAGTGTACTTATTTATAATAATAAATAAATCCTTAAAAAAGAAAAGATTGTCTGCGGGAATGTCCCAGGTATTCGATTCAGCTGCAAATTAGCAATGATCAGACACAAAGTCTGGCCACCTGCGTAAGTGGGAGGTGGCTTTGAGAATTCACAGAAAACTGTTACTTCTCCAGTAAGACTGGAGCTATGCTCCAAGTTAACTCAGCTGGCTGATAGATATTTTTGAGCTATCTTTGGAATCATACTTACTGGAAGACTCAGGATCTGTGTCTATTTGACAAAACAATTTTTCAGGCAACCATCAGGCTCCATCTTCTTTTGTAATAAATAAATAAATAAATAAATAAATAAATAAATAAATAAATAAACCAGAGACAGAATCTTGCTCCCATATTAAAACAGGGTCAGGACCATTCCATGTATTAGTTAGGGGTTCCCACCACTTAATCATGGCATATGAACTGGAAGTGACTGGATGCCAGTGGTGATCCATTGAAGACTGACCTTTCGCATCAGTTTGCAAAAAATTTAAAACAAATAAGACAAAATAAGATGTGTTTTTGGTGACCTTGGAGGGTATAATTCCCCCCCTTTTTTTTTAAAGCCAATTTTTCAGAGTGCAATGCTCATGCTCAACAATTCCTTTTCCCATTGGGTTATAAGGAATTCCAGTTTTATGTTCAATACCAAATTCCTTACAAAATGATATAAAGTTGTTTCCTGTATAAGCTGTCCCATTATCTGTCTTAATGACTTTAGGTAAAGGTTTGTAAACAATGACCAATTACATTTGTAGAGGCTTCTCTCATATATAGAGAAGTAAAAGGAAATTCTGAACAAGTGTCAATACAGACATGTATATATTTTACTTTTCCAAATTCCACATTATGAGTTGCATCCACTTGCTAAATATGATTGGGCATAAGGCTTCATGGATTAACCCCTAAATGAAGAACTGGAGATAATGTAAGACAGTTAGGGCACTGTTTTACAGTCATTCTAGCTTGCTCCTTAGTGATTTTACATCAGAATTTTAAAGTATGACTAGAAAAATGAAATTAATTATGATCATGTCTAGTCAATACAACAGGATCTGAAACTAAGGCTTCTCCTATTAGAGCTCTGTCAATGCGATCATTGCCTGCAGCTAAAAGTCCAGGAAGACCAGAATGAGCTTGTATATGACCATTATAAAAGGGACTTTTTTCAAGGAAGAATGATGTTTTGCAATTGTGAAAACAGAGATCTAGCTGGTATATTAAAATAAAATTTACCACAAGTTTTCAATAGAGGAACAGACTGGGCCAATATAGACTATCAGTAAAAAGATTAAAAGTAACATCCACCGACTGAAAAACATTCAGTACTGCTGTCAGTTCTGCTAACTGAGCTGAAAGCCCAGGAGTCTCTATGACTACCTGTTTATTATTCATGAGATATCCAGCTTGTCCTTTAGAGGAGCTGTCAGTAAAGAACCAAAAGAGCATTATGCAGAGGTTGTAAAGATGCCATATTAGGAAATATAACCTTATGTACATTTAAAAGTTTTATCAACTTATCTTGAGGGTAATGATTATCTATGGATAACCCTTTTCTTTTAAATCCTATTTGAGCAAGCAACCAATCTGTACTATGCTGCTTCAGCCAAGTATTTTGATCTACATTAAAAGGCTGAAAAATGATATCTGGTTTTTGCCAAAATAAATCAGTGCCTGCTTCCTTCCAAGTATAATCATATGGGCTACTGCCTCATAATATGGCAAGATATTATGTTTAGAAGATATCCTTGAATGAACCCACATAAGAGGAGCCTTTTGCCACAATAATCCTGTAGGTGTATGAGTCATATTAAAAATTAACAAATGTAAAGGCAAAGAATAATCTATATAAGTAACAAATAGTTTCTCAATAGCTCTTTCTAATTGTTGTAAGGCCAGCAATCCTTCTGAAGTTAAAGATCTAGGGGAGGTAGGATCAGCACTCCCTTTAAGAATATCAAATAAGGGTTTCAATCCTCCTATTGTAAGCTTTAAATAGGGGCAGAGTCAATTGATATCACCTAACAGATTTTGAAAATCATTTAAAGTTTTTAAACAGTTCCTGAGGATAATTTTCTTCTGAAGATAAACAGCTTGATCTGTAAGTCTAAAGCCTAAATAATTATAAGGATCCTGTGTTTGTACCTTTTCTGGAGCTATTTGTAGTCCTTTATCAGCTAATGCCTGTTGTAAATCTCTATAACATAAAAGCAAGTCTTGAGGATATTTTCCTGCTAACAATGCATCATCTGTGTAATGTATGATGTATATCATTGGCCACTGCTGTATTATAGGCTGAATGGCTTGTGTCACAAACTTTTGACATAAGGTAGGACTATTAGCCATGCCCTGAGGAAGATATCTTTTCATAGGTTCCTTAATTTTAATAAAAGGAACACTGAAACCAAATCTTTCACAATCCTGGGGGTGCTAAGGAATAGTAAAGAAACAATCTTTCAAATCTACTACTATTTTATAGTATCCTTTATGAATAGCTACTGGAGATGGAAGTCCAGGTTGGAAAGTTCCCATAGGTACCATGGTTTCATTGACCATTCTTAGATCTTATAGTAATCTCCATTTACCAGATTTTTGCTTGATAATAATATAGAAGCATTCCATGGTGACTGAGATTCTCTTATATGCCCTGCCTCTAGGTGCTCCTGCACTAATGAAGAGGCAGCTTCTATTTTTTCTTAAGATAAAGGCCACTGATCAATACACACTGGAATATTATTAAGCCATTGAATTTTATCAGCATGGGATGCAGGCAAGATAGTGGCAATTACAGAAAATACCCCAAGCTGTTAGAGTGAGGCTTAGGCCTTTCAAATGTCTTAGTGCCTTGTCCTTTCTTTCCTAGCCCTTGACCAGACAAAAATCCCTATCCTAGCATCTGCTTAGTCACTACTTTATTAGGCCTACACATTATAAGACCCATCTGTGACAAGAGAGCTCTTTCCCAGAGGGTAATAGGCAAATTTGGTATGACATAAAGTTGAATTTGTCCTGAGTTGCCCTCTTCATCTCTTCAGGTTAGAATTTTAGAACTTTGTTTTGGGTTATTGGCATAACCAATCCCTTGAAGGTGGGTGAGTATATCAGATAAAGGCCAAGTTGAAGGCCAATCTTTGTCCTCTAATAATTATTACATCAGCCCTAGTATCTATTAATCATTCAAATCTTTTTCCTTCAATTATTAATTTAAGGTTAGGTCTCTTACTAGTAATAGATTGAACCCAATACACATCAGAGGAACCAAAGCCACTCTGTCTTTTCTCACTTTTAACAAATCTGGAAGGTAGTGGGTGCAAGGGAACTAAAATAAGTTGTGTGATTCTTTTTTTAAGCAGGTACAGTTATAATGAGGCCATGAGAGGAAACAGCCATAATCTTAATTTCTCCCTCATAATCATTATCTATAACACTTGAATAAATCTGCAGTCTTTTTACAAAAATACTGCTTTGGTCTAAAAGAAATCCCCAGGCTTCTGGAGGTAAAGGTCCAAAAACTCCTGTAGGCAAGGTTTGAACTCCCATTTCTGGGGTCAATACTGCGTGAGTGGTAGAAGTCCAATCCTGCAGTTCCTGGGGTTGCTCTGATAATGTAAGATTAAGTTTTCAAACTGTACTGTGGGAATTTAGCCATTAGTTAAACTCAGTGGGAGACCAGCTCCCAGAACCTAAAAAGAATGGGAGACCAGTAGCTCCCAGAACCCAGAAACAAGGGAACCAAGATAACCTGGCCCGAGAACCCAAAAACAACCTAGTCCAAAACAATTGCCAGGTTGCTAGCCCACCCCTGGACCCTAGCACGAGCCAGCACCAATCAGAAACTATCCTGTACCTTCCCCTTACCCCAGTCTTCTCTTTTGCCCCAGCAACTGCACAGGAATAAAAATCTGTCTAAGACCTTGCTCGGGACCAGACTCCTCTACCCCTGTGAGGGATATGAGTCTTGCCCCAGCTAGCTGGAATAAAAAGCCTCTTGCAGATTGTATCAAGTCCATGTCTTGATGGTGTGTGGGGTCATCGCTCCCGAGATTTGAGTGTTGGGGTTTCTCTGGGAATCTCACAATAAGTTCAGGAATGGATTTCCCTGGCTTGGCAGAAGCTTCATGACCCAATAAGCTGCTTGCTATGGACATCTGGGGGCCTGAGGCTGGCCCCTCTGCTCCTTTCCCAACATGGCATAGCTTTGAATATCTGTTTTAGAGCTACATTTTCTGGCCCAATGATGAACCTTCTTGCAACAAGGACAAATTCCTGGGGTGCAGCCTGATTGTCCACTCATTCCTCTGTTCCTGAGACACTCATTTTTAAAATGACCCAAACCTCCACAATTTAAAACATCCTGTATTCCCTCCTTTCTGTGAAAGCATTGCTTGCACAGTGGTTCCTTGTAAGGCAACAGCCATAGCCAGACCCTGATTACATGAGGTTCCAATTTCTACACAGAGGTGAATATGTCCTGATAAGTCTGTCAGTGCTTTGTATAGCGGAATGGCTGTGTGGCAAGCTGCATTAGCATTCTTATAAACCAGTTATGGAACAAAAGGAATTCCTGCTTGAGTGTCTCCAAAAATTCTACTAGCTCCTTTTAGTGAAAGACCCCCATGAAAGGAGCCCCTCAAGTCATGGGAGAACACGGCCACCCAAAGACTCACAAGAGACCAATCTTGATGCAATGGCATGAGGTTTATTTCAGGACTAGCACATTAGGGTCAAGACTCGTAACCCACGCAGGGTGCAGAAGAGCTTGACCCCAAGCTCAAGAAGTATAGGGTATTTAAAGGAGAAAACAACAAACCAGGGGGAGTGAGGGGGAATTCCAGCCCATGTTATTCAGTCAGTTAGGGAGGGGAACATATTCATTTTAGGAATGTAATCTTACTTAATCATCTACAGAATCATCTACCAGTCAGCAGAGTGGAGAGCCTGTGAGCCAGTTGACCTTCATTCCTAGTTCTGCCCTCATTGTGGTTCAGTCAGTTTCGGGAACCAGATCCCTGAGGCTCTGAGTCAGTCAAGTTCCTAGAACCCAGAGCTCTGAATCGGCTGACCCGTATTTTTAGTTTTTCTCAGTTTGCTAGCACCATAAAAAACTTTTTTTATGTCTTTCATACTTTTCATTAGCAGCCTATCCACAAATTCATGAAACAATTCATCAGGAGCTTGTTTGATACCAGATCAATTCCCACTGATCTTTAGTTAGTAATTGATTCCAAGCAAAATAGGCAGCCATTGCAATCTGTGAGTATACTCCTACAGGTAGCCCAATCTGATTAGCATTGCCTTCATATTGATCCTCTCCTACAACCATGTTAATATCCCAATCTATGTTACCTGCTGGAGCATTCAATGTGGCAGTTCTCCCATTAGCTTCATACCATTCAGAATTCCAAAGTAAGTATTCTCCTCCTGACAAAGCAGCCTTACATAGAGTCTTCCAATCTTGGGGTTGGGGAGATTAAATTTGTCTCCATCACAGTATCCAACAAAGCTTGTGCAATGGGAGCTGTAGGTCCATACTGTGCCACAGCTGTTTTTACTTCTTTTATCACCTTGAACTCCAAAGTCTGACATTGTCTGACTCTATTGCCCTGCTGGTCAATTATCTCAACTACAGGGAAAGCTAGCATATCAGACATATTCTGCCCTTTCCCACAAGCCTGATTCACAGCTCTTTCTAGAGAAGATTGGCGTATCTCAGAATCACTGCACTTTTCTGCACTCGATTCCCTCTTTAGCTCCTGTAGCTCATTAGTCAGTTTCTGCAGCTTAATTTCCAACTCATATTTATGTAATTTCATATCCATCTGGGCAGCATCTCCTGCAGTAATGGCCATAGGAGGAGCAAAAGGTGTGCAAGGAGGCCAATCCTCATCATATTTGGCAGCCCCTTTTTCTAAATGAGCTTCTTCCTCTGAAGCTAGCTCATCATTAGAATCTCTGTATTTCTCTAGTTTAGGGTTGAGAGAGCTTTTTTTTTTCTAGGAAATCCCTCTCTGACAGGCATTCTTCCTGAAATTCTTCAAGTTCTCCCTGGGAATTAGCTAATGCCTTTGAGGTGTCTTCATCAATAGCATCTTTTATGAGTGCCCAGAGGTAGAGGGTGATAGAATCTACCTGGGTAGTTCTCAGAGCTTTTCCATTTTTTCCCAGGTTTTCTTATCAAAAGTTCTTTCTTCTTGAAGCCATGGGCAGCAAGAATCTATTTGATCTGAAAAGTTTTCTAACAATTGTTCTTCAAGCCCTACCCCTTGCACCTGAAGCAGCTCTTGAAGGCTGCTGACAAATGCCTGTTTAGAATTCTCTATTCCCATTTTACACTGTCACCTCCTAAGTGGGATCAGCATTGGGTCGATGCTGTCCCAACTTAGCCTGTATCCTTTTGCACCTACAGCAAAAGTTTCAAAAAGCAATGTATGGCTAGCTCTAGCATTATGCTGCATATTACTTACGGTGCAGGAAACCGTCTTCTTCCATTTTCTGTGGAGCTCCACCAAAGACAGTGCCCGGTCTCTCCATGTTCAGTCTCCTTGTTCAGGCACCACCTGTAGCCATCCAGTGGCTTTGGTCAACCTGGGTACCTGAAAGGAGAGCTGGGGATGGGATGGGATGGACAGACAAGAGAGGAATGAAGCCAAGACAAAGATTTCTAATCATGGCTCAATGTTTTAATATTTAATTCTGAATATATAGGGAGAAACGCAAAGGCCCATCCTTTCTTCTTGCTGGATTCTGTTGCTCTGTCTCAGCTGAATCTGTTGCAAAACAAGCTCTCATCAGCTCAGCAGGCAGGCATTCTGATCAAGTCTTTGGCAGGAAGATAAATGTAGTGAGGCCAGACTCCTGGCTCCAGCTGTCAGAGACTTTTTTGGGCAACTCAAGGCTGGGGGATGGGCACAGTTGGATGCAGCTGAGCTCCAAACACCATACTTTATTTCTTCTCCCTAACAATGTATAACTTTTTAGACAAAAGTTCTTTAAAAAATTACCTCATAGATAAAATATTACACAGAAGGGGAGTTAAAGAAGGATATCAATACAAATTCAAAGCAGGGATTCATTCTATAAGCTCATTATAAGTTCAAAGCAAGAGTTTCCCATGGGCCTTGCTTTATCATAGTGCACACTTGTGGCTTCCTTGGACCTGGCCTAGAATGAATGTTTATCCTTAATCACAAATTTGTCTCAAGCCTATGTCTCTTCTTAGTTCAATTTATGAAAGCTCATTGTACTCCTTATTATGTAGCCTTTACTTACTATTCTATGAGGAGGGAGCACATTACATTCTTGATTCTAACCTTATTACATCTTTCTGGAAAAACAACTAAAACCATCTCTTTAAACCATCTCTTTATTTGAATTCTATAAAGCCATTAATTGATCTAAAGAGCATTAATTCATGAAAGTTAATCCTCATGTGGATCAGCTGGAAATTTGTCCAAAAGGGTAGGCTGATGTCCAAGAATCATTAGGCTATATAATAATGGCAGGAAAGGCATATCAGCAATGAGAAACAATCCTAGGATGAAGTCCCTGGGGTTGTGCCTTTCCAGAGTGAACCTATCACACACATACACAATGGTGGTTCATCTCCAAGAAACTTATTTGGTTTCCATAGCATTTCCTAAATAGCTTCTGTCACACACACACAAATACCCACACACACACACACACACACACACACACACACACATACATTTAAAAGCTAAAAGAAAAGGGAAGATTTTTCATTGTTTAAAATAACATTTAACTTACATACTTACCCAAAGTTTACCACATAGTTGATTATAGAATTATATTAAGGTCATACCCATAATAATTTTGAGGAAAATAGAAATATATTCATAAATTTAATATATTTAGATTATATTATAAATGTGACATGAAGATCATGACTTGATAATAAAAGTATTTTGTTCTTCCAAAATCACTCTCTGTTCAAAGAATGAAAAGACAAGCCACAGACTTTGAGCAAGTATTTCAAATCACATTGTTGACAAATAATAACATGTGTGTGTGTGAGATCCAAACTTAAAGGTTCAAAAAAACTAAAACAATTTCAAATGTACAAAAAAAATCTAGAGAAGACTTTTTACTAGACATGTGTATAGCAATTAAACATATGAAATCCAATTCAATTCTAGTGTTGACGATTCACTTCCATGAAATGACTAGTAAACAGACAACACCAAGTACTGACTTGGATGTGAAGAAAACAGATCTATCACAAGTTATCTGAGTCATGATAGATGACTGAGTCTTAGAAAATTGTTCCTTCATAAGTCTACCCCAAATCTGAAGTTAACAACCCATTTTTTTTTCTCCTTTTCCTTCTTTCAGAAATAGTTTGGGTTTTTTTTTTTTCACAATATATCCTGATTATGGTTTCTCCTGCCTCTACTCCTCCTAGTCCATTCCACCTTTCCTAACATCCTGACTCAACTCTCTTCCCATCTATCATTAGCAAAAACCAGGCTTCTAAAAGATAATAATGAAAGTCACAAAATAAAGTATAATATGATAAAACAAACTCTCACATCAGTGTTGGAACAGATAAATAGGAGAAAAAGAGTGCAAAAGAAAGCATAAGAGTCAGAGACGCTGGGCTGTGGTGGCACATGCCTATAATCCCAGCACTTGAGAGGCAGAGACAGGTAGATTTCTAAGTTTGAGGCCAGCCTGGTCTACAGAGTGAGTTCCAGGACAGCCAGGGCTACACAGAGAAACCCTGTCTTGAAAAACCAAAAAAAGAAAAAGAAAAAGAAAAACAAAGAGTTAGTGACCCATTCCTTTAAATAGTCTCAAAAGTGCACGAACTGGCTAGTTTTGAGTGTCAACTTGACACAGGCTGGAGTTATCACAGAGAAGTGAACTTCAGTTGGGGAAGTGCCTCCATGAGATCCAGCTGTGGGGCATTTTCTCAATTAGTGATCAAAGGGGTACAGCCCCTTGTGGGTAGTGTCATCCCTGGGCTGGAAGTCTTGAGTTCTATAAGAGAGCGGGCTGAGCAAGCCAGGAAAAGCAAGCCAGCAAGGAATATCTCTCCATGGCCTCTGCATCAGCTCCTGCTTCCTGACCAGCTTGAGTTCCAGTCTTGACTTCCTCTGTTGATCAACAGCCATGTGGAAATAAGCTGAATAAACCCTTTCCTCCCCAACTTGCTTCATGGCCATGCTGTTTGTACAGGAATAGAAACCCTGACTAAGACAGTGCATTAACTGGAAATCATAATATATATCCAGGAGAATTGGTGCAGATATGTGCAGTTCCTGTGTATGCTAATTCTGTTTCTGTTAGTTCATATGGAGCTTTCATCATGTTGATTTAGAAGGCCCTGATTCCTTGGTGTCCCAGGGCCCATCTTGTTCTAATGTTCTTTTTCATATCCTCTTCCATGAGAGAATCCTGTGATGCGGGGGGGGGGGGGGGGAAATTTAGTGGAAATATCCCATTTAGGGTGAGTATTCTAAAGTCTCTCACTCTCTGAGTAATTTCTCGATGTGGGTGGTAGTATTTCTTCCCATATGATACAGGAGGTCATGTCTCTGTAAATGGCTAAGCAAAGCACTGATCTGTGAGTATAGCTGAATGTCATTAGAAGTCATTTTATCACAGTTTTTTAGACCAGTAGTATTTGGTTTTATTGTAGATACCTAGGATATCTAGTCACCTTGTTTTGCTTTGATTTTTGGTTTTCCGTTTTCATCTAGGCATTGTCTAATGTGGGTTTCATCTCATAGAGTGGGACTTAATTCAAATTATATATGGATTGGTTATTCCCACCATCCTTGTACTACAACTGCACTAGCATATCTTGGAGGAAGGGCACTATAATGGATCAAAGTGTTTGTGGCTCTGTTTGTGTTTACATTTTTCTTTCTGTAGGATTCCTGGACTGAAAATACTAGAACATAACTTATGTTGTGACCAGTTCAATTTCTCCACATTCAATGAGTTGTATAGGTGTTGTTTTCAGCAATAGAATCTTGCTATCTGGAGACCAACACTTTGTCTTGGGAACAGCCTGTGTGGTTGCTTGGGGATCCCCATGAGACCCATTTGTCAAAAAGTTCTATCAGATATAACCTAATTCAGGAATACTGTTAGCTTCATTTGATGACAAAAGATAGCCATTTGGGACTCTTCCTTTCCCATTATTTGTCTATTTTATTCAGATTGCATTGATATATGTATATATTTTAGGAAGCTTCTTCTATACTAGATTTCCATACTAACCCTAAAATAGACCTTAACGTCGTCTGTACTTCCCCATATTTACTTCATTAGTTTCTTTGCTGATCTAAGTTCTTACTTGATCCTGTAGTTTCAGATTTCATTCTTTTTTTTAAGTTTTATTGCAATATGATGAGAAAAGTTACATTCAATTCAAAAAGTTCAATTTATCTGAATTTGTTAACATTTAAAAACATATTTTAAGTGAATAGAATTCAATCACATTCTTGTTTTCCTTTTGTACCCCAACTCCCCACAGAGATCCCCCTTTCAATATATACAATATCTTTTTTATCATATTCTTTAAAATTTATAAAATACTATAACAATAAAAATGAGTATTATAAAAGTTGTTTGATATAAAACAACAATCAATTTAACAGTTTTATGTTGACGCTTGTCTATAGCAATACTGAAAATACAAATGCTTTTCTCAATATAAATTTTAAATAACTCCAAACATATTAACTGTATATTTCAAAATAGTACATTACTACTAATATTTTCTTAAATGAACATAAATATATAAAGTGTTTTCATTTGTTTGCTTGTTTTGTATTTAATAGAGCTTAAGATCTTGGCTCTTACTGTGGTAAATTGATACAAGAGTTACAAACATCAAGCAGAACATTCAGTCTCACACTTTCTAGTTCTCTTACAAGCTCCCTCCCAATTTAACTGTCTACATTACTTTTGGGTATATAAATACTTTTAAAATATCTAAGCTATTCTCAAAACCATAGTATACTGTAACAACATGAAATAAACAATACTACTAATAAAGAGGCTTAGATAGGAGAAGCAAGATCTCAAGACCATTATGTTGTACACAGCAAGACACTGTCATGAACAAACAAGCTGAAAGTGTATACGGATTATATAATATTGGACCTATTTCTCCAATTACCAAATTAGAGAGACCATTAGATGACAATCAACAAATTTCTAATTCCTCATGTTTTTGGATTTCAATCAATTAGGATATGTTGATAATCTTAATTTTCATATTAAGATATTAAGAAAAAGTAAGTAAACAACAACTTCCTGTTGTTTTTGTTGTAAGAGGTGGAATTAGGCTTGTGTGGATTTGTTGAAAGATTACTTTCTTGCTTCTTCTAGGGTGTAGTTTTGCTCCTTATGTTGATGTTTTCCAACTATTATCCTTTGTAGGACTGGATTTGTGGAAAGATATTGTGTAAATTTTGTTTTGTCATGGAATATCTTGTTTTCTCCATCTATGGTAATTGAGAGTTTTGCTGAGTATAGTAGCCTGGGCTGGCATTTGTGTTCTTGTAGGGTCTGTGTGACATCTGCCCAGGACCTTCTAGCTTTCATAGTCTCTGATGAGAAGTCTGGTGTAATTCTGATAGGCCTGCCTTTATATGATACTTGACATTTTTCCCTTACTGTTTTTAAAATTCTTTCTTTGTTTAGTGGATTTGGTGTTTTTATTATTATGTGTCAGGAGGAATTTCTTTTCTGGCCCAGTCTATTTGGAGTTCTGTGGGCTTCTTGTATGTTCACAGGCATCACTTTCTTTAGGTTAGGGAAGTTTTCTTCTATAATTTTGTTGAAGATATTTGCTGGCCCATTACCTTGGGAGTCTTCACTCTCTTCTATACCTATTATCCTTAGGTTTGGTCTTCTCATTGCATCCTGCATTTCCTGGATGTTCTGGGTTAGGAGCTTTTTGCTTTTTTGCATTTTCTTTGTCCATTGTGTCAATGTTTTCTATGGTATCTTCAGCCCCTGAGATTCTCTCTTCTATCTCTTGTATTCTGTTGGTGATGCTTGCATCTATGACTCCTGATTTCTTTCCTAGGTTTTGTATCTCCAGGGTTGTCTCACTTTCTGATTTCTTTATTGTTTCTATTTTTATTTTTAGACTCGGGATGGTTTTGTTCACTTCCTTCACCTGTTTGATTGTGTTTTCTTGTAATTCTTTAAGGGATTTTGTGTTTCCTCTTAAAGGGCTTCTAGCTGTTTACCTATGTTCTCCTGTATTTCTTTGAGGATCTTATTTATGTCTTTCTTAAAGTCCTGTATCATCACCATGAGAAGTGATTTTATATCTGAATCTTGATTTTCTAGTGTAATGTGTGTCCAGGATTTGCTATGGTGGGAGTATTGAGTTCTGATGATGCCAAGGAACCTTGGTTTGTGTTGCTTTATTCTTACACTTGCCCTGCATCATCTGGTTATCTCTAGTGCTACCTGCCCTTGCTAAATCTGACTGGAGCCTGTACTTCCTATGATGCTGGTTGTGTCAGAACTCCTCAGAGTCAAGCTGTCTCTGTGATCCTGTGACTCTGGGCTTGTTAGAGCACCTGGGAGTGGAGCTTCCTCTGGGTGTTGTGGGACTGGCTGCACAGCTTGTGCCCAAGGTCTGCTCAGGGCACCAGCCCAGACAGACTGGAAGAAACCTGAGCCACTGGGCTGGTGGAATTCCTGTGTGCCTGGTCCCACTGGTCCCGGTTATGCCAGGTATTGGGACAGATGTTGTGTCCTCCTCACCTCTGATCCTCAGATTTCATTCTTGTTTAACACTCTATTCTACTTACCTTTCCTAAAGAAATTTATTTGTACCCTCTAGTCTCTTACTGTGTATACTTCAGTGGTTCTATGGATTATATCTTGTTTATTATCAAATTAATAGTCATTGTACTCCTGCAAGTGAATACATGCCAAAATTTTCTTTCTGAATATGGGATACCTGATGTGGAATGAATTTTTCTTGTTCCATCAATTTATCTGCAAATTTCATAATGTCATTTTGTTTTAATGACCAAATAACTCCCCATTGTGTAAATGTACTATATTTTCTTCTGTTGAGAGATACTTAGGTTCTTTCTAATTGCTTACTATAATGAATAAAGCAACATGCACATGGTTAAGCAATTATCTCTATAGTCGGATGAAGAATCTTTTAAATATATATCCAAATGTTACACAATTGTATCTTGAAGTAGCTTAACTGAAATCTGCCTGAGGAATTGCCAAACTGATTTCCATAGTGGCTATACAAGTTTGCATTCCAGCCAGCAATAAAACAATGTTCACCTTACTCTACATCCTCACAAGACTGAACTGTCCCTTATTTTATTGATCTCAGCCATTGTGATAGGTGTAAGGTGAAATCTCGAAGTCCTTTGGATTTCCATGTCTCTGATGGCTAAGAATGTTCAACATTTCTTAGACATTTGTGTTTCCTCTATTAAGAATTCACTGTTTACATATCATTTTTAAGGAGATTATATGGCTTTGGTATATAGTTTCTTGAATTCTCTTTATATTTTGTCTATAAGTCTTCAATTAGATATGGTTTGGAGAATAATCTTTTCCCATTCAGTAGGTTGTTCCTTTATTCAACTAATAGTGTCCTTTTCCTTACAGAGGATTTCAGTTTCTTGAGGTCCCATTCATTAATTGTTGATCTTAGTACCTGTGCTATTGGTATTCTATTCAGAAAGTCTTTTCCAGTGCCAATGACTTCAAGACTATTACCCAAATTTTTCTTCTATCAGGTACAGTGTATCTGCTTTTATTTTGAAGTCTTTTATCCACTAACTAGTCAGTGTCTAGTTAAGGATATAGTAGAAAGTGCTTCTCTTCAATGTTAGGCTCAGTCACATAATAGGGATAAACATTTCTCCAAGAATTCACCCTCCATTAGCCAGATGAAGATGTTCTCCTGTGAAAGACTCAGAAAGGAAGGATGACTTCAGGGAAAAGAGGTCACAATGCTAAGTCCTAGTAGAAGGAAATGTATACTGAGTCACAAGGAGCAGGCAGGGAACAAACCTGAATGTATGGTGATGTTTGCTCTTCTGGATTCTTTACAGACACTAAATATAATCTTCACACCCTCAACTGTTGAAAATATTATCAATGTTTTATGGAAGGGTAAGCTGAGCTTAGAGATTCAAATGCTCACTCAAGGACACATGTCACTAGAATCTGAACAGGCTCCTTAGCTTGTCTTGTGGCCCACCATGCACCATAAGGAACTTGTCAGCCATAGAGAATTGCTGAAACACTGAGAAACTGAGATTGCACTGAGAGGTATACAAAGGAGATGAGGACCCAAAGAAGTTAGGTTAGTATATCCTGTCTACCCTGCAAATGTTGTCTTGCTAAAAGAACACCACATTGGCCCCTTCATGATCCTGAGGTGCATTAAAGACAGTCCAGCTGAGCTCTTTTCAACCATACCTATCCACAAAGTAAACTGAAATCTAGAATTTACTCACTAAATAGGGCCAGGTTTTTTGTTTGTTATATTGATTTTTGGTTTTTGTCAAGATTGAGTCATCTGGGAGGAGGGAATCAATTGATATATTTCTTGCATCGGCTTGGCCCAAAGAAAGTCTGCGCATGCACTTTAATGATTAATGCTTAATGTGGGTGTCCTCAGCCCTCTGTTGGCTGTGACATGGTTGGCCAGGAGATTCTGTACTGTATAAAAATGGTACCTTATATAACACAAGCCAGGCAGAGCTGGACATTAAGCAGACTTTCTTCATAGCCTCTGCTTTAATTCATGCCTCCAGGTTCCTGCCTTGACTTCTCTTCATAATCAACTACAAAGGTAAACAAAAACCAACCAAACAAAAACCCACCCCTGCCCAGGTTGCTTTTGACCTTTATACTTTATCCCAGAACTAGAAAAATAAGAACACAAGGATATGTATTTACTATATTCAATTCTAATCTTAGGAAAGTATGTGTGCGTGTGTGTGTGTGTGTGTGTGTGTGTGTGTGTGTGTGTGTTTTATCGGTGGGGGGGGGGGTGCCACAGACTGAGTTTGTTGCAGGAACCTCTTGTTCCGCAGGATGAGAGTTCTGGTTAGGTGGGCAAAAAAATTCAGTGAGTAACAGACAGAGTCAACACAAGAAAGTGCTGAGTCTGAATGCATTTCTTAAAAATGGCATGAGGTTTTTAAAGTCATTACAAGAGAGAGATGAAAAATCTGTCAGCTCAACAGTTGAGGTACATCTGAGGTCACCTGAAACACACTGGGTCTAAAGCAGCAGCCATCTCCTCTGGACTGGTGCAGCTTCCCCGGGCTCTAAGCACACTCAGGCCCATGCAGCCCAGTTGGAGTCCCAGGGGGCTGTGGGTACACCAGCCAGGAGGGTAGAGGCTCGAATCTCGAATTTCCAATGCTGATTGCTGCACACTGTCTCACACACACACACACACACACACACACACACACACACACACACACACAC
>JADRCD010215575.1:0-17766 GCA_019843815.1 Montemys delectorum
TCAACAGCTACACAGTGAAACAAAGGGGATTGAAGAGTTTTGATGAGAAGTGCCTATGTGTCCTATAAAAGAAAGCCACTAGGTTGGGATTTTAACACCTTAGGGAGGAAACTAATAGAATAGTACCTAACTAAAAAGATGATTAATTCTTTTCTTTAAAAAAAAAAAATAGCTAGGCGGTGGTGGTGCACGCCTTTAATCCCAGCACTTGGGAGGCAGAGGCAGGCGGATTTCTTAGTTCGAGGCCAGCCTGGCCTACAGAGTGAGTTCCAGGACAGCCAGAGTTATACAGAGAAACCCTGTCTCGAAAAACAAAAGAAAAAAAATGGGGCTGACGAGATGGCTCAGCGGGTAAGAGCACTGACTGCTCTTCCGAAGGTCCTGAGTTCAGATCCCAGCAACCACATGGTGGCTCACAAACACCCACAATGAGATGTGACGCCCTCTTCTGGTGCTGTCTGAAGACCGCTACAGTGTATTATGCTGGAGCGAGCGGGGGCCGGAGCGAACAGGACCTTCCTGAGTTCAATTCCCAGCAGCCTCAGCCATCTGTGCAACTACAGTGTACTCGTACACATAAAATAAATAAATAAATCTTAAAAAAAAATAAATAAATAAACATAATTCCTCTTCCCCTGCTCTTCCTTATGTGGCAGCAATGTCTGGAGCCTGAACAGAGACTTGGTTTAGGTTTTCAAAAGATAGTGAGTTCCTGATAAAAGATCTTGTTGAACACAGTCCAAAGAGCAGGGTTCAGTTAGCTGTGGTCTTGGTGATAACATCCAAGGTGGCCTAGACTAGGTAACAATCCAAAGGGTTAGTGCCTTTTTTTTTTTTTTTTTTAAGATAGAAGTCCTTCCCACCTAGGAGCTGTGACACTCCTAGGAACAACAAAGAAGCCACTTTGGGGCAGGTCTGCTGTGCATCGGGAAGGCCATTTTCTCTCTCCCATGAAAGTGTGTCAAGCACAGGCTGGATCTGTGTGATTGTCAGAGCACGGGGAGGTGAGGAGCAGCTCTTTAAGATGTAAAAGTAATGATCATAAATATAACTATTTTGAATAATGATCAAGAGGAGAATCCTTTGCAGAGATCCCGAGTCATTGTCCCACATGCAGATCAATGTCCATTCCGCCCCGTTCATCCACTGAGTTCCCAAACCAGAGTCTAATGTTGCTAACCACCCACAAAGTTAACTTAGTGAAGTGAAAAACCTTGTTTCACAGAGATGGAAGGTTTCAACTGAAGAACTTGGAAGGCATCTCTGGCCAATGAGAAACCGGAACGGAATGCCTCAAGGGGACAGACTTCACTTCCTCCCTCCTTTCCAGGGAGTGAGCACTGAATTTGTCAAATTCAGGAAGAGTGTCATTGAAAAGCAATCACTTCTCTAAAATATGCAAAAATACTTATTGACATGGTTGCTTTATGGGAGGAAAAAGTATAAGACTAATCGATTGATTCTCCATCACAAGCCTCGATGTATTCTTGGTGAGGAAAATAAAGAGCATGGTGAAAAGTCATAAATTTATATCTCTTGGTATTTTAAGTAATTTTATTGGATAGAAAGGTCAAGCTGGTGTGGTTTTTCTGTATCCCTAAAGAAGTCACAGCCCGTAGAGGGGCACACAGCATCTCTGTCTCACACACAAAGTGAAGAATAAAATCAACCTGCAGAGTGAGAGATCGGCAAGAAAAAGAAACTCCTAATTGCTATTTCCTTTTCTCCTCTTTCCTCACAGTATAATAAAAAGATTTGAGGCAAGGGGGAAGATAGGAAAAACAGGAAGTATATGCATGTTTTCAATTTTTCATTGCTTATAAAAAGAAGGGGGAGCATATTTTTTCTAGAAAAACTTCAAGTGTAATATATGTCCAAACAGCAGCATATTCAAAAGGTGTAATTGTCGATTATAGACAGTGCTCCCAAGGCGAACTCTTCAGCCAGTTTCCTAGCCCAGAGCCTAAAGCAAAGCTGCCTCTTAAAAAGTGCTATTTCAGTAGACCTAATGCAAGCTTTCCAGATCATATTTAACAAGACTGACATTTGTTTATTTATTTTTCTTTTCAAATGGATGGCCACATGGAAAAAGATTCTATTTTTAAATATCAGGAACAGGCTTCCAAATTAACTCTTCCATTCTGAATAAGTGTGAGGCAGGGTTTATAAAGAACTTCCGTATTTACCAGTATCACTGAGGCCTCCGCCTTGCTGAACAGCTTCCAGGAAGAGAAATATGATACAAGTTACATTTCCTGAGAGCGAAGTGAGAGATGCCTGGAGTTTATAGTAAGTCGTTTCGTTCCCAGCTGACATTCAACATCACCTGTCTACTTACAAGCAATTTGGCAAGCCCGACTGGAGCGTCTGTCTAAATGCCTTCCCTTGGGCTTGGGGATAATGTTTGGTTTCAGAGACACAGAGAGTCTGAAATCTTAGCCTTTTCGTGTTTGCTAAGAGGATTCAGAGACATAGCTTGTTAATGGGAAAACAAAGCTTGGGTGATGCTCTAATAATTCCTTGCCTGTTCTGGTAAGCATTTGCTCATTGTGGTGTTGCAAATGGCTTCCTGTTGAACACAGGCCCTCCTACAAATGCCACTCAGCCTTGGAGCAAAACCAAAACCAAATGGTGAGTTAAGCAAGTTGCTCCTCAGAAACAGAGATCCATTGCAAGTGAGCGTTGCTAGGTGTCCCTTACCCAAGGAAGTTCAAAATGTCCTAAATAAAGTTCAGCCCTCATAGGAGGTCCGTGGAAATCTGAAAGGTCCTTCTGGGATCTGGGTGCCCGGCTCCTGCTTCAGGATCCGTTTAGGAAGTCTCACACCTAACTGAAAGCTGGGATCTCAATGGCGTTCGCGTTCGCACAGTTGCTTCTTTCCCCCCTTAGGTTGGTTGCTACTGCTCCCGCGCCTTTAGCTTTTTAGGTGAATGAAGTTCAAACTCTTCAGATCAGCACAGATGGCCTTCAAAATAATTCTGCCTTGCCTTGTCTTGCCTATCTAGATATCCTTATACCCGTGTTCACTAACTACACAGGAGTTAGTCAACTGCCTTGACCTTTCAGACCACAGTGTTAGGGAAAGAAGAATGTGATGTAATTCTGTTTACTTAAAATATCTTTTTAAATGTTAACAAATTCAGATAAATTGAAATTAGGTATTTTTTCTCATCATAATGCAATAAAACTTAAATCAATAAAAAAAGAAGGAAAGAAAGGAAGGAAGGAAGGAAGGAAGGAAGGAAGGAAGGAAGGGTTGAATACATCTGCACCCAGGGTTGGGGGAGTGTTGCTTGCATGGTCTCAATACCATCCAAGTTTTGCATACCACACAAAAGGTGCCTATGTTTGTGTGAAGAGCAGAACACAAACTGGAGCTTAGGAATATTTGAGGAATATATGGGGTTGATGAAAAATCTACTGTACACATTTCTTATGTACTGGTAAGTTCTGGATTTGTATGAAACTTCCGGCTCTTTTGACATTTTAAATAAACAGATTGAGTTTGTTTGTACACGATAAAAAATAAAAATAAAAAATAAAACCACAGTGTACCTCCCTTTAACAGCCTTTGCACGCACTGTGCACACGCCATTGCACACACTGTCATCCCCAGCTCGCCTGGGACACTCACATTCAGCCTTTTGAATCCTCTGTGAAACTGTTTCCAGGGAGCCTCATCTGGTATCTCAGAGTGTATGCCACATATATACACCATTACATTCCACAATGGCTAATCGTTGGCCTCTGTCTTTGGAGACAGAAATAACTTGAAAGCATGGATCGTGGGGTCTTACAACCCACAGAGTCGAATTCAAGAGTCTTACAATTCAAGAGTCCAATGCAATACTTTGCTGCAATTTCTTTCTTTTCCCCACTGGCATCAAAGCTGAACTTAATAATGACTTAACGTTATAAAGTGCTTTTCTCTGTAGCCCTCCTGAACAAAGATGGTTTCATATGCCTTGTGTGTGTGTGTGTGTGTGTGTGTGTGTGTGAGAGAGAGAGAGAGAGAGAGAGAGAGAGAGAGAGAGAGAGAGAGAGAAAAGAAGCAAACCAACAAGAGAGCAATAGAGAGAATTGCTTATATTTTATCTCTAACTTTGGAGCCCCGTGGAGAACCAGGAGTCAGTAGGACTATATTTACTAAGAGCTCTGTGAAGCTGTGTGGGTACATACAGTGGCTGCCTCAGTGCACACTAGAGTCAGAGGTACTAGATCCCTGGCACACCCCTCTAAACTGTGTGTGTGTGTGTGTGTGTGTGTGTGTGTGTGCCCAGACACAACACTCAGTCACAAGCTACAGGGCAACTCTGGTACCTGAAGACTGAACGTGAACGAGTCTGAGCAGAGTTCTGGTTGACATCAATTTCAAAGTTTAACATGAAATTGTGATTACATCTTATTGTTTGATAGCATCCAAGTAGGATTATAAAACTGTTTTATGGTTATAGTGCTATTTTACGACAACTGGGTTCCTACCACTTTATAAAAAAAAAAACAAAACAGTCTGTGGAGTTGCTATAGGTGTATTCTTAAATATAGAGCAATGATAACAAGGTTACCATCACTCCTTCAACCAATTCATATGTTTGGGGCCAAAAAAGTGGATCCGTGGGGAAAGGTGCTTGTAGCCAAGCCTGAGAACCTGGAAGGTACCTGTTGGACTGAGAAAACCAAATTCCACAAATTATCCTGTGACCCCACACTCTATGGCAAGCATACACACACACACACACACACACACACACACACACACACGCATATGCACATGCACATGCATGCACTAAATAAAAACATGTAAAGAAATTGACTCATCAATTCAAGGTTATCTGTTTGAAAGTTTGTAAACAAAGATGCAAGACATTTGCAAATAATTTAACTCAATCAGTGACCAATGACTAATTTTCACAGAATTATTAATGAGCCTAATACGATTAACAATGAATGGAAAGTGTGCTTATGCAACTGTTTTGTGTGCATGCATGTTTGTGCATGTGTGTTTGGGCATACATGTTTGTGTGTGCGTGTGTGCATGTGTGTGTGGTTTGAAATGTCCCACAGACATGTCCACTGGCCTTCTGACTGCAGCTTTTCCTCAGCCAAGATTCTGTCTTCCCAGGACTCAATATCAAGTCAACAGAGCTCGTGTCACCAGCCTATCGTTTTCTCTCACTTTCATCTTCCCCCTTCCTGTCTTTCTCTTCCCCTACTTTTCCTTTTCTCCCACCCCAAAGTCATAGCCCCCCGACACAGGGCTTCTGTTTTCCTCTGAAAACAGACAGTTAAGCACTAACTGTCAGTTCAGAGATGCAAAGCTGGCTTTCAATTGCTTCCCTTTCCTTCCGCTTCTCGGCTGTACAGGAAGGAAGCACTGTGCCTTACATGCTAGGATTCCTGTCTGCATTGTAGCAACTGGAGGAAAAACCATTTCTGTGAGAAACAGAAGCATAATCTCTTTCCATTCAAAAGCTGATCTGCACTTGAATCTCAAAAGAGGCACGCTTGCAAATGAACCAACAGCACCACACCACTTGCATTTGCTTTCATTTTATTTGATTTTCTGTTTGACTTTTAAGACTGTACTCTTTGAAGGAGATAATGAAGATTTCTTACCTTACCAATATGTTAGATATATATTGATATTATGTAAATAAATCTCTTCATTGTGTCATTTACAGCACTTGAAATAAAAATATTTCAAGTTTCTAAGCGTTTTGTCTACTAGCATTCACAAACATACAAAATTTTAGGAGTTTCTGGAGGAATAAGATTATTCATCTCTGGGTTCACAGTCAAGGGAAGCACCAATGTATACCTAAACTTTTATGGCTAATTATGCGTGCAAATCAGCCTTCCAAAATAATATAGCGTGTGTGAAATCTGAAGGAAGACTATCCAGTTAACTTAAGTTTGATAATGAAAATATAAATCCTTCTTAAGCCCTGCTAGGTGACTGACTGACAAGAAATTGAATGTGCTTCCTGTTTTACCCATAAAGCAGGATTTGTACAACCACGTGCGCGCATTCATAGTTGCGCCCTCAGAGGACCTTCTCCTCTACTTTATCTTGCGATTAATGTAAGAATACTCTTCCACGCCTACACTTCTGAAGTGTTAGGAGCCAGCCGAGAGTCTAGCAAAGGTGCACTGTTTTATCAATACAGCCTATATTTGTACCTCATGTTCCCAAGGGGGCTTTGTTCCTTCAACTCATTGACATTGCACTTAAAAATGAAGAACAAAGAACTCTCCACCTGACAAATTAAAAATGCTCTTTTATACTGGGCTGAGTGTTTGGCTATCCCTTTTTTTTTTAATATGCAAAAGTTTCTTGAAGGTTCTTCAAAATTGCATTATAGAAGAAATTATGTCACAGATAGTTGATATGCCATTCAAATGAAGTATTCATATGTTGCTTGATTTTTTTTTATGAGCCCCATGATGGAAAGACTTAAGGATGACCTTGAAAAATATTGAGATTATATTATCAGATTCTGCTAAATTGTTAACCTGTATCAGTTGTTTAATTTCTGTTCATTAATTTATATCTATTCAATTATAAAGTAAATCTGGAGGATAAAAATATAAAACTCCCAAACAAACAAACATAATTGGAGGGTTTTTCATCATTTCTACATTTTACTAGTCATTTTATATTAAGTAACCTATTGCTGATGAAAGAAATCCTTGAATTTTCCTTAAAAATTTGAGATAATTTCTTTTAACTATTAGTAATTAAACATTTCAATACATTATTTAAAACCTCTACAAGGGTTACCTTTAAACTCTATCAGATCTAGTACTAAATAATTTTGCTAAAATAGCTCGCTTAGACAATTCTGTAGCCATGAGCCCAGTAGACTTTTTAGAAAGTATGAGCAGTGACTCACCTCACATTTCTGGCATGCCAGATGATAATTAAGGAAGTGCAGTGATGACATTTAGAATCATGTGTAACAGTCAGTCTCATGAAACAGCTGGACGGAGTTTTAGCTAAGTCACATGGCCCCTACATAGGAAGCTTTGTATCTCAAAAAGAAAGAATATCCAAAGGAAAACCCAGGGGATGCATAGTCATCCCCTTCGTAGCTTAATGGAGCTGCAAAGTGATCCTTCAAACCCGCCCAGGAATTAGAATCTTGTGTCAAAGCTGAACACAGTTTCATGCCTCAGAATTTAGCTGTTTCTGAGAACTTGGAGAGAACCCAACTAAGAGCAAAAAAGAAGGGAAACATGGATTAGAAAACAGGCCCATATGAGGGAAGGAATGAAAATCGTGAAGTACTTAAAATGTAACCTCAGTGACGGAGGGGGTGTGCTGTGTAGCTGAACTGTGCTGCACCGTGAAAGACAGGAGGTTTCAGATTTGTTCAGTACAAAGGGAAAGCAAAATTGTATTGTTGTCATTGTTGGTAGCAGTAGTAGTAGTAGAAGTAGTAATATTTTATGGTTATTATTTACTATTACTATTTGCTGTTATTTATTTATTTATTTTTAATTATTAATTTGCTTGAGTCTGTATGTACATCAGAGGGTAAATGTCTTAAGAGGCTGGAAGTGTTGAGTCCTCCTGGAACTGGAGTTACAGGAGGTTGTAAGCCACTAGATGCGGGTGCTGGGAACCCAACCCAGTTGTTAGTAAGAGCGCTAAGTGTTTTTAACAGCTAAGCCATCATCTCTGCTGTCTCTAGTTGCCATTTCTTTCATTCTTCCATATGAAATTATGAGATTCATTGGGACATTCTCATACACACTTTGCCCCTGTCAATCCTCATCCTCCCTTACCCTCCGCCATCCTCCGGGCTCCTTCCTGCAAGTCTTCCTCAGCAGTCAATTCTCTTCTTTTTAATGTCATATGATCTCTAGTTCTTTCTGTTTTATTTTCTCCTCCTTTAATTTCCCCATTCTCATGGTCTTCTTTTAAATTTTATAGCTATATATAGATTAATTACTATATATTTATATAGTAATATATGCATATGATATATATATATATACATATGAAAGGAAATATGCGGTATTTGGCTTATCAGTCTGGGATGCTGCACTTGATGTAATATTTCCATTTTTACTGCTATACTACTTATAACAACTAAGACGTGGAACCAGCCCGCTTGTCTATCAGTAGTTGAGTAGATGAAGAAAATGTAATACACTGGATATTTCTTCAGTTGCAAAGAAAAATGAAATCATGACATTTGTAGGAAAATGGATAGAGCTTTGAAAGTTTTGAGACCGTGTAACTTTCCCTTGTATTCTGTATCTCTCTAACAGGTTCCAAGGAAGAAAAGACAGTCTCAGATCCCTCACCAGTGGAAGCTCGAGTATCATTCCGTGCTGAGTCATAACGAAGCTTAGAGTCTGTTGACTGAAGTGAGCTTTGATTACATGAGTTTCACTGACTTCCCGATGCTACTTGTTGTTTATTCTTTATCTAACAAAACCATTTAGGTACATCTATGGTAGTTAGAAAATGCTGTCACCCCTATTTGTAATTGCAAGAGTTTTAAGTTTAAAAACAACACATATGAATTTAAAACCACGGGCCTTAATGCTACAAAAGACTTCAGAAAGTACATACTATACAAGGATATGAAGGTGATAGAACAGGGTTAGCACTCTCTATCAAGACTGCTAAAGATGGTTTTTATTTCTAAACATCAATCTATTGGAAATAATTCTACATACAGATTAAAAGTCGCCTTCCTGTATTTTGTTGTGCTCTCTATAAGACCCAGCTATTGTAGACCTGAGCTTGTATAAAAGCCCATGTGACAAAGAGCTATGTTCATGAGATCCATCATTCAAAAGTAGCGACTACAAGATGTAAATTTTGACATAAGCTATCCAATGCACTACTCAGGTTCAGAGTGATTTCCAAAGGAGATGCTAAAGTCTGGAGACTTTGAAAAAGTCTAAAAGACAAAAATACAAATTAGAATACTTTCTACTTATTACTCTCTCCCTTTGAGATATGCTCAGTTTTTATTTATATGATATTTTCTTTATTTTGTTTTTTTTTTTCTTTTTTGGTTTATTGAGACAGGGTTTCTCCATGTAGCTCTGGCTGTCCAGGAACTCGACTCTGTAGACCAGGCTGGCCTTGAATTCAGAAATCCACCTACCTCTACCTCCCAAGTGCTGGGATTAAAGGCATGTGCCACCACTGCCCGGCTGACATTTTCTTAACATCTTTTATTGGTGATTGACACTTCTACCCTCTCAATGGACTACAAGCACATTTCCTATCTTTAAATTTACTCTAATGATATATAAAAATCATATATACTAATTGGGTACCATATAATTTTGAGACATATATGCATTGTATGATAATATAGTTAAATTAAACATTTATCACCTGAAATGGTCATCAATTCCTTAAGGAGACACTTTCAAGATCTTTTTTCTGTCTGTATGAAATGTACAATGTACTATTGCTGTTTGTGACTATCCTTCTATACAATCCAAAGCCAAGACTGACCCCCATCTCATTGTAACTTAGTGTCTACTTAGTGTCCACCCCTCCCCATGACTCCTGCTGCCAAACTATAGTAATTTTAAATAAGAAAAGTCCCTCAAAGCCTCAAGTATTTGAACACTTGGTCACCAGAGAGTAATGCTATCTATGGAAGTGGTTCAAATTCACTAAGGCAAACACATCTCTGAAGAAATCAGAGCCTTGAGAAATCATAGCCTTGCCCACTTCTGGTATATTTTATTTCCTTTTTGCAGTTGAAGACGTAATCTCTGGGTTCCCTGTTCCAGCCACCTGCTACCAGCCCCTCCTCCTCTGCCATTATGGACTCTCCATCTGGAAGCGTAAGTCAAAATAAACTGGGTCTTTCACAAGCTTTTTTGGTCATGACATTTTTTTCAAAGGAAAGTAGCTAACCCACCTCCTCTTCTGGTCTCTCATATCCACCATTCCCTTCTCACTGACTACTCCTGAGTTCCATGCAAAAGTTGGAACTATATAACCCTGCTTTCATAAAGCAACCAACAATGTAATTAAAGGGAGAGAGATTCTTCCCCACTTTCTTTTCTATTAGTTTCAATGTATCTGGTTTGATGTGGATGTCCCTGATCCACTTGGACTTGAGCTTTGTACAAGGAGAAAGGAATGGATCAATTTGCATTTTTCTACATGTTAACCGCCAGTTGAGCCAGCACCATCTGTTGAAAATGCTGTCTTTTTTCCACTGTATGGTTTTAGCTCCTTTGTCAAAGATCAAGTGACCATAGGTGCATGGGTTCATTTCTGGGTCTTCAATTCTGTTCCACTGATCTACCTGCCTGTCACTGTACCAATACCATGCAGTTTTTATCACAATTGCTCTGTAGTACAGCTTAAGGTCCGGGATTGAACTGAGTACACGGTTACCAATGAAGGAGTTAGAGAAAGGACCTATGGAGCTGAAGGGCTTGCAGCCCCTTAGGACGAACAACAATATGAACTAACTAGTACCCTCAGAACTCCCAGGGACTCAACCACCAACCAAGGACTATACATGGTGGAACTGATTGTTCTGGCAGCATGTGTATAGTAGAGGATTGCAAATTCAATCATCAATAGAAAGAGAGGATGTCAGCCCAGTGACAGTTCTATGCCCCAGTGTAAGGGAATGCCAGGGCCAATAAGTAGGAGAGGGTGGGGTGGCAGGCATGGGGAGGGGGGAGGCAACAGGGGTTTGCTCTTGTTGTTTTTGTTTGTTTGTTTGTTTGTTTGTTTTTTGGAGGGGAAACTGGGAAAGGAGAAATTTACATGTAAATAAAGAAAATACCTAATTAAAAGAGAGAGAGAGAGAGAGAGAGAGAGAGAGAGAGAGAGAGAGAGAGAGAGAGAGAAAGTTGACTCCTCTCACTAGAGATTATTTTGGTAACAAAAATCAGAATGTATTTATTCCATTCTAGGTAGAATATTTTTAGCATTGCAAAAGATTAAGATTGTTAACACACCCAATGTCATATGTGTTAAATACTTAACAAATAAAGAATGTTATCCTAGCTCATAAAGTCTTATTAGCTGGATATTTTTCATGAATAGCATCTCTTCACCCTTATTCATTGGTGTTACTTCAAGTGCAAAACCCACCACCTTCCAGACTTTTATCATAAGTCAGAGCAGTTACAGATTTGGAACTCATTTGAGCACCCCACAGTTTTCTTTCTCCTGAAGGGTCATAGTGTTAAAATTCTACAAAAATCGGTATGGCCTCAGAATCCACCTTAGCATGGTATTTCAGACGACCACTATCAAAATAAATACATAAATAAATAGCCCTAGAGATAGGGTGATTTACCATATTGGAATCAATAATAAGTAAGAAAATATGTGTCTTGAAATTTATTATCTATTTTCCAATCCAGCTCTGAGCGCTATAACTTTAGAATCAACAGTACATATAAATTCAAAATTTATGAACCATCACCCTTGTATTGTGAGTAGTAATTAAGGGCTCATGAAGAAAAAAAAAACTTTGTCCAGAAAAGAGAAAAGAATCTCTGGCCTAGGTGATGATGTAACATTCCAGTTGGGCTAGGTCAGTTGCCTGTCCAAGGTCCAATGAAGGTAGACACCTCATAAGACAACCTAAAGAGACAGGTGGAATGGTTCTCCTTTGATGAAATACTGTTTCTGTCCTCCCTGGACTCCTCTCATAGCCCGGTGCCTTACAGAGTGCATCTGAGCAGCATCCATAGAGAGTGCATCCACAGTGCATCCACTCACTTTTCAGAATCACACTGAAAGGTTACTTTCCCGTTTCTTTCTACCATTTCTATGAGGGTCTTTATAATTCCAGCGAAGCAAGCTTTCCCTCCCTGACACTCTAGGCTTACTTACTCCCAGTCATGTGTCTACTTGTCTGCTGTGTGTCTAACCTCCAGGTCAGCTCAAAAACCATGGTTTTCTTTTCTCTCCCATTCTCCTTCTCTGGGCAGCCAATGAGATTTTCTGCTTAGTTTCCCTCCGTGTTTCTCTTTGAAACGCTAATAAAATTGTTCTCACAGCTCCATTTGAATCCATTCTTAAATACTTTTATCAATGAGTCTAAAAACCCTAAGAGGGGGACAAAAACTTACTCCGAAAAGATAATTCAGACGACTAAATAGTATGCCACCTAGATTCTTTTAAAGAGCCAGTCCCTAATAATCTCCCTTTGTTCGTTCAAGAAGTACTGGAGACCAGGAGTTTCAAATTCCGAAAAATGTAGCAAGCTCTTCAGAAGCCCTAGAGTCAATATATCTCTAAGTGTACAGTAAGAAAGGAGTAAAGAGAGATAACTTGAAAACTGTTGCCTGAGCAAACTTTGGGTGTCTCCCAAGAAGCCAGGCTGAAAATATTGAGACTCAGATGGGTTTCTGATTCCCACACTCAGGAGGCTTCTTCCCTCCTGAATGTCATGTGGAACGTTCCAGAACAATAAAAGCAAGTTCAGGCATGGAGAGAGAGTATTTTCATTTTCCATATAAAATAGCATCTGCCTTTTCCCATGCTGACTCTGCAGGGCAGCTTATTTACAAACGTATAAATAGCTGCAACTTTACTCCGGGCCCATTGAAAACCCAAAATGGCACATGCGAGAGCAGCATCCTAGCACACTTGGCTCTGTGAGTAAAAGACCAACGTGGAGTTGAGTCAAAAGTCGGCTTAACCAGACACCCTCCCTTTTCGTTTCCTGTCGTGGAGGAGCACGGTTATGCTCTGCAGAGCCAGAAAATGCACTTTCATTGATTGTCCAGAGACTGAGGACTGGTTCAGGGCCAAGGATGGAAAACGAACTTCAATTCATGCCTAACATTTATAGGCCTGTGGACTCAAGGGGAGAACAGCGTTGCCTCGTAGTGAAAGTACTCTTCAAGTCAGCTTAATCTGCTTTCCTAAAAGTCCAGTGAACTTAAAATGATTTACTCCAATCAATTCTTTTCCCACATTGCCAGGATTGCTAGGATTTAAATCAATAGGAGGAAAAAAAAAAAAGAAGTAGAAAAAAAATCCATCTTAATTTTTGAATATAATGTATTGACTTTTCTAAAAGTATTAATAAATGTTATCTACTACTAGTTAACCTCCCCCTCCATAAGCTCACGCGTGCGCACATGCATGCACGCACGCACGCACGCATGCATTTGTGCCTTGTTTTTCCTTACAGTATATGCATAACCAAGCACAGAAGTGCTGGGCTGCCCTCAGTGCCTGCTCATGAGGTCCCGTAAACAGCTATACCTTATGGCCCCGATGAAAGGCCCCCTCCCAACAACGTGACGTTCACTCCTTATATTCCCCGCACCATCAAATCATGCTCTTCCTCGGTGTCTTCGTTTCCCATCAGTGAATGAACAGAAGAACGCCATTAAAGTAATCCAAAGTGTCACAAAACAGGAAGTCTAAAAGAAAGACTCTCAGGATAGGTGAGAAGACTCCTGAGAAAAGCAAGAACACGCATTCCTGTCCGTTCATTTTCACATGAAGGCATCTATGTGCATGCTAAGCCCAGGGCGAACATGGTGCTTTTCCACAAGGGTACATTTACACACAGGGATGTTCAAGTCTGACCCAAGAAACAAATAACAAACAAACAAACGAAAAGCCCTGCAAAACAATTTCTTTTCCCTTTAAGCTCTATTCTGTATATAAAGAGAGTACCCATGGCTAAATTGTTATTTGAATTCATCACAGAGCATAGTATACACAGGAATAAATACAGTACCAGTCTTTTGTCTCTGAATCTACATTGAGCCTTATGTTTCAAAGTTCACATTTTAAAATGTAATATCTGTTATGTCTATGTTAAATGTTAATAAGATTTCTCCCAAAAATATGTATTTAATTTTCTAAAGACTTTTTCTTTATGCATGTAAAGGGTTCAATTGCAGAGTTTTATCAATAATAAACACATAAGTTGTATATCTGTTACAACTTGGGGTTGTACACTACTGAGCTTTTTAATTGTTGAGCAATAATTTGGAATATCCTTAGAAAATAATTTTGTAGCATTGTTAACATGAAAAGAAAAACAAATTACTTTACTCACACGGTGTCTCTGATAAGAAGCGCACTTCCCAACTTGAAACAGGTTTTATCACCTTCACAAAACGTATGCCTCAGCGCAAAGCTTTCTCCCAGATCAAAGCCTGTAAGATGTGACACGTTATTAAAACCAGCAATAAACTCACAGACATATTGATCTTTAAACAGGATTCTTAGTTATCCACATCCACAGGCTGATTGATTTAAAATAAAAAAAAAAAACCCTCCTGTTTGAAATCAGCAAAAGTGCTCCATTTTCTTTTTTTTAATTTTCCTTTTATGGTACAGGAGAATAAAATTCTCTTTGCATGCAGAAGGTATAGCCATCTTTCTAAAGAACAGATCATAAATATCGTTCTTTTTTTGGCTTCGTCTGGTCTGAATGCAAAGCAATCCTCCAACACCAGCCTCCTCAGTGCTAAGATTGTGCATGTACACCACCATGCTTGCTCCTCACAGATGTTTCCAGGGAATAAAACACCACTCCAATTTAATCTAGGAATTGGCCTAAGCAAGTTATTACAGTGGTTCATTGTGCCATCTCTAACGTGTAAGCAGAAAATTAGACTAAAAGTAGTAGTAATTGGTTTAAAATCTGGACAGCCTCTTACAAAGCACACTTCAGGAGAATTATAGGAACGTGAGGAAATGCTTAGAATCCAGATGCAGTATATGTGTTATCTCGCATGTGCAAGAGAGTTGGAGAAAAACAGAGAGAGATGATGGAAAAAAAGTGAGAGAGAAGAATAGGAATGTTGGCAGGACTTAGTAGCACACACCTAGAATACACTTTGGAGGCTGAAGCAGGAGGATTCTGAGTTTGAGACCAGCATGGGATAACCCAGTCAAAAACAAACAAACAAAAAAACAAACAAAGAAAGAAAGAAAATGACAATAATAAAAAAAAAACAGCAATGACAACATTAAAAACCAAAAAATTAGAAAAATAAAAATGTAAAAAATGCTACACCAAAATTGTATGGCAATCACGACTACATCTGCATGCTAAAACATCTCATAATATTCTTCTCTCCTTTCAAAACTGCAACATAAGGCAGGAGGGACCCCTGTGATTTCACACAGCTTTTGTTCTCCACCATGGTGAGGGGACATGCTGCTACCCTGAGATGAGACAATACAGAACTCTGCTGTCAGTACTTCTCCTTTAGCATTCGCTTTCCTATGGTGGATGCTGTGCTCTTAACCTGTAATGCCAGCAAAGTAGCACTAAGGCTCACCGCCTGGTCAGGGGGATAAATCTCTGGCTTGGTGGAGACCTAACCTTCCATCTGGTAGGGTCAATGAGCTGGCTGAGGGGCCACCCTGGGACAGTGCACTCACTGTAAGCCATTCTGTAGAGATGGGTGGAATAATTATTCCTTTAATGAGATAATGTACTTTACCCTCCCCGAGTCCCCACTCCCTAGGACTTCAACCATATAGCATCTGGGCACTATGAAGGGACCCCATGAAATTTCTGATAATGATGCCAAAAAAAAATTGGGCTATGGTATATATGGTGATAACTTCGCACAAAATGCTACTCAGCAAAGAATTGTAATGCTTACCTGACACTTCAAGTTTGTTGCTGTCATCTTGATATCTCCCTGTTCTCAGTATAGGGCAGGTTGTTTCTATTTCCAAAAAAAAAAAAAAAAAAAAAAAAAAAAAAAAAAAAACATAAATTATTTGAACTCAATTTCCCTTTGTACTTTTCCCAAATAAAGTTGACTACTACCATAAAATCATAAATAAGATAAAAATAAAACCTAATTGAACCATTTCATTAGATTTCTGTAAAGTAAAAATAGTGCTCTCCACCTCACTGTAAGTCTGTGAAAGTTTAATGTTTGTTTATATAAAATATTTAGAACATTGCCTGGCCCATGGTGAAAACACACTTATGTGGACTAGTGTTATCACTATTGCTCAAACATCCATAGGAATCGGCTGAATTTCACAGCTTCACAAAACTGAACCAATCGAATCAGCTAAACAAGCGAGTTGCTACTATATTTTATCACAATTTTATTCAGGTTTTATCAGGTGATCTTAAACTTTTATAACACAAGGAGACATGAACAGAAAAAAAAATAACTAAGTATAACTAGAAAGCAGAGCTCTTCTATGATGAAAATCGAGAGAGTTTATACTTTATATCATCGAGAGAGTTAATACTTTATAAGCTTGTCAATGATATTCAGAGGGGTAAAGATACAGTTAATCTCTAGTCAGTGAAGCTCCATGTCCAGCAAAACCACATCAGACCAATGCAGGAATCTAGACACATATACTATTCTTTGAGTTGACATATTTAAGTCTAATTCAGACTGTAACCTACCAATGAAAGAGTGCAGACAAAACTGCCACCCGATTTTCAAATCAAGCCACAGCAACTCTACAACAGTACAGCTACACTCCTAATCTAAGTACACTAGACCTTTTTTTATGTTATTCAGTCACATGTTCAATTTTGCACATGTAAAAGACTTTTATGACTTAACTTTTATACTACAAACAGGAAACAAACCACTTATGAACAAACTGACCGTCTGCTTGGCTGAAAGTAAAAGCCTCTAGGATTCCAGTTAATCACAGAATGTCTCTGCTCTTCATTTGACAAATGCACCCAGCCTAGTGTTGGTGAGAAGGACTCAGCACAGCACATTTAACCAGAAGGCTCTCAAGGTTTAAGTAGGGCTAGCACATATTTTACAAGTAAAAATCAAATAACACATTCTTTCTGAATGACAATTAAAATAGCAATTCCTATAAATCAGGGTGTGTGTGTGTGTGTGTGTGTGTGTGTGTGTGTGTGTGTGTGTATGTGTGTCTGAAAACTGGTAAGCTTATTCTCTGGTTTAAATGGAAGAACAAAGAAACAAAAATAGCTAAAGGCAAAGTTGAACAGTAACTTAGAGACACACTATGAGCTATCAGGAGTTCTTTTAACATGGCATTGGTGTACATATAGGAAGACACGTCAATCAGACAGAATAGGAAGTACAAATCCAGGACCTTCCACATAGAGCTTCCTTTACTGCAAAATGACAATGGCAATTCAGTGGGATCTGAAAGGGTTTTTTCCCAACCAATGGGGTCTGATGTTACATGTTGATACAGGAAAACACTGAATCTTGATTTTCACACCACACGCAGAAATTTGAATACATTATAAGTATGAAAAGTAAAATCTAGAGCAAGTTCGGTGATGTATAAAGCTCTGTGAAACCAGAGAAGCAAAGGGTGTTTTGAGAGAGACAAAGCATTACTGTCAAAAAAAAAATATTGGTAAATGGGTCTCCATTAAAATTAAAAGACTTATTAATCCAAAGATCAGATGTGCGAGAAGACAAGCCAACATTCGATGAGGAGAAGGTGTTTATAATGCTTGTATATTAAAGAGAGGAGGCAAACCACATAGGCAGATAAAATATGCAGTGAAGTACTGTATCCTGAACAAACCCTTGCCTCCCACAAATGAGCAAAACGGGAAAACATTTGTTTCAAAACACTTTTCGCACTTCACGAGACAGAATATCCAAGCCACCAATTCACATAATCAGAAGTGTTCTATTTCATTGGTAATCAAGAGACGGAGAGGAAAATACTAAGATTCCATTAAATGACTCAAATTAATGAACTGTCACTGGTAGTGTTGAAGAGGGTGTAACAAAGGCTGACAGTTCCCATGCTTCTATGTGGCGAGTGGTGGTGGAAAGTAGCAGGAC
>JADRCD010215576.1:3810-23648 GCA_019843815.1 Montemys delectorum
CTTTCTTTCTTTTTTTCTTTCTTTCTTTCTTTCTTTCTTTCTTTCTAAACAGAATCTCTAAATAGCTCTGGCTGTCCTGGAACCCACCTGCCTGTCTTCCAAGTGCTGGAATTAAAGGCATGCACATCCACACTCAGCTCAGATAACTTCTTTTAAACTGACAAAAAATTGGGAGGAGGAGGCATTGTTAAGTATTGTGAATCATCATCTTGTACATTCAAAAATAAAACAATGCTTTAATTGTTATGTTTTACTTTTCTGTGCATGGCCGCTTTTCCTGCTTGAGCACCACGTGTGTGCTTGGTGACCTCAGAGGACAGAAGAGAGCAGGTCCCCTCAGACTAGGACTTAACGGTTGTGAGCCACTTTGTGGGTGCTGAGAATCGCATTCAGGTCCTGTGGAATTCTGAGCAGCAAGTGCTCTTAACCACTTAACCATCCTTCCAGCCCCACGAGTACAATAATGTTCAAAGTTGAAAGAGAGAGAGAGTAAGAATAAAAGCCACAGAAAAGTGGCATTAACTCTGGTCTGGTGGAGTGGGCCCAGAAGTGAGGGAGATTTCTATTGGTGTATTTTTCTGGGGGTTTAGTATGCTCCCTTTTACTCCTTTATATGGGGTTTCTACCCCACTTCTTGTTTGTATATTCCCAAGTACATGACACAAAATGTGCCCTTCCCCCAGCCTTGAGCAGGCAAACTAGATCTTAATTGTTTGCCACAGTAGGTCTTCCGAGGACCTGGGTGGAGTCTTCCGACTTAGGCGGAGTCTTCTACCTAGCCACCCCTGCAGTTCCCTACAGGAGCAGACTGCCTGCTGACCTTGCTTTGCAACATAATCCAGCTGAAACAAAAGATGGCTCTGTGGGCTCTCCCAATAGAAATATAGTGCTAACTGTTAACCTTTGAGCCTTGATCAGAAACCTTTGTCCTGGCTTCATCCTTCTCTTACCTACCCGCTCTTTTTCATTTCCAGCCTCCCTTTCAGGTACCCAGTTCATCCATGGCTGCTGGACAGCTACACAAAAAGCTATAATTTATTAAAAAGCTATAATTTATTAAATAGCCTGCCCAGGCACTAAGCTGGGCAGGCCGTACTAATCCCCCCACCTGTTAAAACCCATGAAATGCCAGTCACTTGTCAATCTGCTGTCTCCCAGGATGCTTCTGTTCCACCAATCTGTCCTTAGGGTGGACTTCTCTCAGCCAAGAGCTACCGGTCGGTTCCATCTAAAGGACACCTCTTGCTCTCTCCATTTTCTTTCTCCTCCTTCTCATGGTCTATGTCCCTTGATTCTAAGGGCCGCCCTATCCTTTCTGCCCAGTTATAAACCCCAGCCATTTATTGACTAATCAAGAATTAAATTGGGGAGCAAGATTTACACAACAAAGGCTGACCTACATGAAAATTCACTCCCAAGGTTCAGAATTTAGCACTTGTATATGCAGCACCTGGCCAACCCCCAATAGATTTCCACTTTCCTTTAATGCTTTTCCATTTTTCTTAAATGTCTATTTTGTTCATACATGTGTGTTTTACCATTTATTAAAACATGGTCGCAGCTTAAGTTGTGTTTATCTCCCACCTGAGTTCTAACCAAGCCTAACCCTGCTTAGCTTCCGAGATGGGGGGGGGGGGGGAGAGGGTCATTCAGGCTGGTATGGCTGTAGACAAGCTGTGTTTATCTGAACACCTTCCTTTTCTGCTTTCCAGAATGTCCATTTCAAGCATTCTCAGCTCCAGCACGCATACCCCAGTCTCCACTCCACCCTGACTTCCAGATTTATAAACCCTTCTGCTATGGTGTGATCTGGAGTCTCTGGATGGCTCATGTGCCACAAAGGCTTGTGCTCCCACTGATGGTGTTATTGGGAGGTGGTAGAATCTCTTGGAGGTGAAGCCAAGCTGAAGCAAGGTAGGTCATCAAAGAGGGTGTGTCCTTGAAGAACGTTTGGAGACCCCGGGCTCTTCCTTCCTTTGTTTCTCAGCACTCAAGAAGCAAGAGTGGAGACTTTCTCCACCTGTGCCCTCTCCCTGATATTCTCTGCTGTCACCCACAGAGTGCTGGAGCCAAGGAAACAGTGACTGAAACTGACAACCTTTCCTCAGTTGAACTGGGTGTTCTCATTCTCTGTCACCATGGCAGAAAGCAAGCTGGAACACTTTTTTTTCCCCCCTTTGAAATTAGCAAAAGTGTACTGGGGATATACTCAGCAGTATGCTTGCATACCCTGAGTTCCAAAAAGGGAAAGGGGGATAGGGAAGGGGAAGGAGGAGGGGGAGGGATGGGGGAAGAGGAGGAGAGGAGGAGGGTTGGAGAATGGGAGGAAGAGGGGGTAGAGGAGAGGGAGGAGGAAGAGGGAACAGCAGAGTTATCTAAAAGCAATCTACCTGCATCATGGCCCCCTCTACTTCCAAATAACTTGTTACCTGGTTTTCCTTTAGGGTCTTCACAGTCTTCTCTTAAATCTACCAACCAGAGTTTGCAAGTCACATTCAAGCCACTCCCACCTTAATTTCAGAAGCTGGCTTGGCTGGCTTGGAACTCTATGTAGACCAGGCCAACCTCAAACTCAGAGCTCTGTCTCTGCCTCCCTTGCCTCCCGAGTGCTGAAATCAAAGGCTTGCAACACCACATTCCGCTACCCATGAGCTTCAGGATTTTCCTCTCTTTTCTCTCTTTTCCAACTAAAATTCCATTGCCTTCTTCTGCTGCCTGACTAATACACTCCACTCTGCAAGTTTCCTTCTTGTTCTACTAAATGTTCGCTATGCCGTCACACCGACAGAAATTCTTTTGCTCCGCTCACCAATGGATGCCATCTCTAAATGTGGTGGTTTGAATGAAAATGGCCCCCCAGAGGGACTGGGGCTCATAGGAAGTGGTGATATTTGAGAGGATTAGGACTTGTGGCCTTTTTTTTTTTTTGGAGTAGGTGTGGCTCTGTTGGAGGAAGTGTGTCACTGGAGGTGGGCTTTGGCATTTCAAAAGCACAAGCCAAGCCCCCACGTGCCTCTCTTCCTGCTGATCCAGATGTAGAAGTCTTTACTCCTCCAGCATCACGTCTACCGTTCTGCTGCCGTGCTTCCTGCCTTGCTGATAGCAGACTATCCCTCTGAAATTGTAAACAAGCCCGCCTTTCCCCCCCCCCCCATCACATACCCTCCTTATAAGAGTTGCTGTGGTCCTGGTGTCTCTTCATAGCAATAAAACACTAAGTAAGACAACCAGCAGTACCAGTGTTCCTCTAAGTTGGCTGCTGCTTCTAACACACAGCATGCTCTCATTAAAACGCAGCTTGTGCATATACACGTAAGGGTAATAACTGAGAAAAAGAGGCTATAAACTTCAGAATGGGGGAGGGCATGGAAGGGGTTGAAAAGAGGGGTCTTGAGAGAGGGTGAGGGGAGGGATTCTCGCGGGCCTGGAGGGAGGGAAGGGAGAACATGGGGTAACTATATATTAAATGAAAAGGTATCCCAGGCGTGGTGGCATACACCGTTAATCCCATCACTGAGAAGGCAGAGGCAGGAGGATATCTGTGAGTTTGAGTCCACCTCACTGTACACAGTGAGTTCCAGGATGCCACGGTTATGTAGAGAGACCCTGTCTCAAAAAAAAAAAAAAAAATTAAATAAATAAAATGCATATTAGATAATCCTGGCTTTGACATTCAGGACTCCTTGCCTTGTCGCTGGGATCTATATGCCCTGCGACATCACATATTTTGTGTGAAAAATTCTCCCTCATAGAGAGGTGTCTTTCACTAAGCCAGAACTTCAGCGAAGACACTGGCTAGAATATTTATTTGTTCGGCAGTCTACATGTGGGTCTTCATACTTCCATGCATGGGCTCCCTTTAGGTTATTTTGTGGAATGCCACCTGCAGAAAAACTAGCTTGATGCTGGAATTGTTAACAGATTCCTTCAGAGACAGAGTCCAACAGCAATTACAAACTGATAGCACGAAGCCTCATCTCCTGAAACAAGAGTACTCTGTCTCTAGTGCTTGAACTCAGTTCCTAGGGCGAGTGACCTGTGCCCTCCCCCCAGCCTTGAGCAGGCTAAACAGACCTTAAGTGTTTGTCTGTGTCTGCCGAACTAGGTGGAATCTCCTGCCTTGCCTCTCGCCAATACCCCCCCCCCCCCCCCCCCCCCGCCCCGCCACATCCTTTTTCATTTCCAACCTCCCTTTCAGGTACCCAGGTCATCCATGGCTGCTGGACAGCTCCGGTGGCCGTGAATATTTCTTCACAGGTTCCCCCTTGTAAGCTGTGTTCAGGTTTCTAGTGGAGACAGGTTTGGGCATCCTAGACCTGTGTCTGGGCCCTGCTGACAGTGACACCATCTGACCTCCAGTCTACTTAGGACAATCTCTGTTCAGGTCAAGACGAGTTGAGGGCTCTTCCTTGTTGGCTCGGCTCTCTCCGGATCTCAGCATCTCAGCAACCGGGTCTATTATCAAGAATTCCCTTTGCTGACTTGGGCTACTAACCCAGCTTTGAATCACCTTGGATTCGGATGATTCAAGCCTGTATTCCACCATTGGGCAAGCACTTCACCATTTAATTAGTTCAATTAGCTATTAGAAAAGTTTCAAGACTCTCTCTAGGCCCTAAGATACTTGCAGGAACACACACACACCCTCTCTTTCTTTCTCTCTCTCTCCCCTCCCTCTCTCTTTCTCTTCTCTCTTTCTCCTCTCTCTTTCTTCTCTCTCTCCCTCTTCTCTCTCTCTCTCTCTCACACACACACACACAGTCTCTTGCTCTCTGGATATGACTAGATATGTCTGTGTGATGTTCATTTGTTGGGAGAGAAAAGAAAGTACTGTGGTAGGTCATGGCATAAGGACTCTCTTCTGTGCTCATTTCTCCACACTGTGACAGTATAGAGAAAATAATGGATATGCATTGGCTCATACTCAAGGGATACCGTCCATCACAGTGGGAGAACATGGCAGCAGGCAGCTCCATGGAGATACAGCTGTACGGTCAGGACTGCTTAACTCCCAGCAGAACAGGAAGCAGGGAAGTCAGGATAAAATTCTCAAGGTCCAATGCCCAGTGATTCCCCTGGGACTCATCTCCTTTTAAAGAGTCCACAACCTCTCCAGATAGTGTTGTCAGCTAGGGATTAAATGTTCAGACATATGGGCTTATGGGGGAACATTTCACACTCAAATCATAATGCTATCCTGAGTCTCGTCTCCTCTCTTGAATGTAATTCTCAACTTTATGATCTATGGCCTATACTTCAAATTTTCACATTAAAAAATTACATCACAGGGAGACTGTAATCGGACTATATTGAGTAAAAAGCCCATTATGTAGTGTGCATGTGTATTTTTGGAAGGGTACACAGGTGTAATGGGGTGTGCATGGAGGTCAGAGATCCCTAGAGGACTGAGCCATCCCTGGTCTTAAAGTGAACTTTTTAAGAATCTAAAACCAAAATACATATACATTTCCTATTGAAGAGCCCATGTTTTGCAAATAAAGACTCATTTTCAGATTCTTTTTGCTTTTGTGCAAGCTGTGCGTCCAAGTGAGGAGGCCCAGGACTGTACTCTGAGAAGGATCACCAGTTTCATGCCATCAAAGAGACAGCAAGACTGTGTCTTCAAGGAGAAAAAACTTTGCCATTGAAAGGTTAGTTGTAGCCAGACATGATGGCACGGCCCTTTAATTCCAGCACTTGGGAGGCAGAGGCAGGTGGATTTCTGAGTTCGAGGCCAGCTTGGTCTACAGAGTGAGTTCCAGGACAGCCAAGGCTATACAGAGAAACCCTGTCTCGAAAAAAACAAAAAACAAACAAACAAACAAATACCATTTTTGCTTATTTGATGTTATCTAAAATTATAACTGGCTTGGTAGAAAAAAATTTTAGAGTTGATTTTTGGTTTTTTGATACAGGCTTTCTTTGTGTAGCTGGTTTTGTTCACTTTGTTAACCAAGCTGGCCTCAAACTCATAGATCTACTGGGATTAAAGGCTTGGGACAACAAGCTGGGCTGACTGAAGAAGGTATTTTAAAAGACACTCTTCTAACTCTATCATTAGATCATTGAAACAATGGACCCCTGAGAAATAAGAATTTCCCCAAAAGTTTTAGAAGTAAAAGGTTCCAGCTGCTGGGGGACTTTGTCTTCCTGAGAAAGATTTCCCTAACCATTGTTTAGCCACCTTGCCCCAGGAGACTCTGGACAATAGTGGACAGGCCTGTTTGATGACTCATATTTTAAATGTTAAATGTCTATATCCTTAGTCTTTTAAATATAAATCTCATTTTAGGGCTCCAAAGACTTGTGTGTGTGTGTGTGTGTGTGTGTGTGTGTGTGTCTGTCTGTCTGTCTGTCTCCCTCCCTCCTTCCCTCCCTCCCTCCCTCTCTCTCTCTCTCCTAGCTCTGTAGACCAGCCTGGCTCTTCAACTCAGAGATCCCCCTGCCTCTGCTCCAGAGTGCTGGGGATTAAAGGCTTGCACACTACAGCCTGCTTTGTCTCCCCTTGCCAGTGTGGCCTCTTTGAAAGTCTTTTCCTGCTTCCTATTATTAATGTGGCTCTTCTAATTGGCTTATTGAAACTGAACAGTGTTGGGGCACAGGCTCATGGCTGTCAAAGTTTAGTAGCAAAATGACTTAATGTTTGCATGATTATTCTGATTTAAGCATTTTCACAACAGAAACACAAACATCTATTGAAGGAAAATTCAATTACATAATTTATCACTATCTCATATTACTACACTCATGCTCCCATTTCATTAATAGACATATACCTGGACTTGGATATGTCCACAACTAAATGCCAGCAACTAAAAAAGCCCATGGGTTGGAGAGTTGGCTCAGCAGTGCAGGCAGATCCTCCAGAAGATCTGGGTTCAACTCCCAGTACCCACAAGACGCTCAAAATCCCGCATCACTTCAACACCAGAAGATCCATCCATTGCTCTCTTGCCTTCAAGGGCACAGGTAGGTAGCAGACATACGTGCAAGCAATAACATCGAAAAAAAAAAAAAAGAAGAAGAAAATGCAAAAGCACAGTCGCTCTTGACGGGGAAGAGGCCGGGCGGACGATATAAGCAGATACATTTCCACTTTGGTCCAACCGGCGTGAACAGCTAAAACCAGTTGGCACCGGGGTTGTTTATAGTTTGGGAACCAAAAACGTGAAGGGAGAGGAAGCGGGTATTGCCTGGGTTGAACCAGGAACCTAAGAAACCGCGGAAACCAAGCCAGATCGAGGGGCGCAAGCGCAAAGGCCCGGCTTCAAAGAACCACAGGGGAGGAGTCGCCGGTGCTGGTCGTTTACGTTACACGCGTGCTCGGTCCTTTTATTGTTCCCATCCCACAAGCCATCCCCAGGTCCCCTCGAAACGCCGGGGGACCTTCCGGGCCTCGGGACCCTAGGTTTTCTTCCCTCCGCACAGAGCGCCGGGCGCAGGCATGGAAGCCAGCTTTTGTTTATTTTGGCCGCGTGCGAGAGGGCGGAGACGCGCAGGCGGAGCAGCGAGTCTGACGACGCCAGGCCTCCGCGCTCCGCCCGCCGTCCTCCGGCCCTGGCCCCCGGGGAGTCGGGGGTGAGGGAGTAGGGGTGGGAGGAAACAGAGCGCGGCGGCGTCACAAAGCGCCGGCGGAACGCTGAGGCTGCGGCACTGACGCCGCGCGCCCTCTCCGGGCGAAAGGCACGCCCGCGCTTCAGTAGCCTCGGCCCCGCCTCCGCCGGGCGGCGCGCCCTCCGACCGTGGTGGGCGCAACCGCTGAGCCGGCGGCGGCTGGGGCGCCGCAAAGCATCCTGGGAGAGCGCGCTCGCGCCGGAAGGTCGCGCGCGACGGCGGCGGCGGCGAGGTTATAAAAGGGAGCGAGGCGGAGGCAGGCGGAAGTGGGCGGTTCGTCGGCGCCTTGTCCTGTTGTTTGGGGTTTGGGCTTCTGGAGGGGCGTTCTCGGGAGGGCCGCCGGTGCAGGCCGCGCTGACCGGGCCGCTCGCCGCTTCGCCCTGGGCTCTGCGCGCTCGCGCTCGCGCTCTCCTCGTCCCGCGAGTCCCAACATGGCGCAGGAGGTGTCGGAGTACCTGAGCCAAAACCCGCGAGTAGCCGCCTGGGTGGAGACGCTTCGCTGCGAGGGCGAGACGGACAAACACTGGCGCCACCGCCGAGAGTTTCTGCTTCGCAATGCCGGGGACCTGGTCCCCGGGACGGAGGAGACTGCGGACGAGGAGAGCGGAAGCCGCAGTCGGCAGCTCCAGCAGCTCGTCTCCTTCTCCATGGCCTGGGCGAATCACGTCTTCCTAGGGTGCCGGTGAGTGAGCGAGCGTCGCTATCCAGCTTCCGCGGCTCGGTCCGCGCCCCCTGCCGCTGGGCGAGCAGCGCTCGCGGGGACCGGCGTCGCCGGGGAGGGCCGCTTGAGAAGCGCGGGAACCGATGGCCCGGTCGGTCCTCGGAGGGCAAGAAGGGTGTCCGTGGCAGCCCCGACCTCACCGTTGGCGGGTGTCCGGGTTGTGTGTGCCCGGCAGATGGAGTTGTTGGCGCTTAGCTGACAATGCTCGGCCCGGGGAGACCCTGGCACAGACCCGCCTCCCGAGCCCTAGGGCATTTATTTGTCTGTGGCATCTCGGGGAACAAAAGTTGTGGCGCGCGGTTCGTACACTTTGATCGTCACCAGGAAATGCAGTCTCGGCGGGCCTGCATTCCTCACACTGCCGGTACTTTCGGAGAAAAAAAAACAAAACAAAAAAACCACTTCTTGAGAGCGACTTTTGCTTCTTTTTCAGGTACCCTCAAAAAGTTATGGATAAAATTCTTAGTATGGCTGAAGGCATCAAAGTGACAGATGCTCCAATCCATACCACACGAGACGAACTGGTTGCCAAGGTGAAGAAAAGAGGGATATCGAGTAGCAATGGTTAGCAGATCATAGATGTGAACATACATAGGAGTTTAGAAAATAAGCTTGATAAAATTAGGAATTACTGTCATTACTAATTTCTTTTAACAATCCAGAATATATACTGTATTAATCTAATTGAAATGTTAAAGCTAAACTCTGTGTGTCTGTCTGTCTGTCTGTTTCAGGTGCTGAATTTGATAGTTTAACTGTTTTAGATTTTTCAAGTCCAATGTCTGATGCTGTTCATTTAATATTAGAAATTAATCATTAATTGATACTGTTTTAACATATTAATGAAGTTGTTCCATACTTTAAAAGAAACTACTGGTTCTGAAAATTTTTTTGTGTGCTTTTGTTTGTTTGCTTGCTTGCTTTGTTTTGACAGGTTTTCTCTGTGTAGCCCAGCCTATCCTGGAACTTGCTCTGTAGACCAGGCTGGCCTCAAACTCGGGGGTCATGCCTGCCTCTGCCTCCTGAGTGCTGGAATGAAAGGCGTGTGCTGCAACCCCGCTCTCTGTGCTTTTTAAACGAATGTTTTGTTGATTGTCATGTCTGCAGGACTCCTAGTAAAATACCTGTGTTTTTCTTCTTTCTAGAAGGGGTAGAAGAGCCATCCAAAAAACGAGCCATAGAAGGAAAAAACAATTCTTCAGTTGAGCGAGATCATGGAAAAAAGTCTGCCAAAACCGATCGATCAGCAGCTCAGCAAGAAAACAGTTCGGCATCCAGGGGGTCGTCCACCAAATCAGAGAGTAGTGGGACCTCAGCTCGGAGCTCCAGTGCCTCCCATCAGAATAGTTCCACAAGTGAAGGAGATAGATCTGTTTGCAGCCAGAGCAGCAGCAGTTCCTCTCAGGTAACAACAGCAGGGTCTGGAAAGGCTTCAGAAGCCCCAGATAAACCTGGTTCAGCATCATTTGTTTCTTCTCTGTTGAAATCCAGTATGAATAGTCACATGACCCAGTCCACTGATTGCAGACAGCAGAGTGGATCACCTAAAAAGAGTGCTTTGGAAGGTTGTTCAGTCTCAGCCTCTCAGAGCAGCTCAGAGATTGAGGTGCCCTTGTTGGGTTCCTCTGGAAGTGCAGAAGTAGAGTTGCCATTACTGTCTTGTAAGTCTAGTTCAGAGACAGGTTCAAGTGGGTTAACATCTAAAACTAGTTCAGAAGCCAACATTTCATCATCAGTTTCTAAAAACAGTGCCTCATCAGGCAGCTCCTTACTAACTCCCAAGAGCAGTTCAACAAATACATCACTACTGACATCCAAAAGCACTTCTCAGGTGGCTGCATCACTGTTAGCTTCCAAAAGTAGCGCCCAGAGCAGTGGGTCTGTGGCTTCCAAAAGCACTTCCTTAGGAAGCATGTCTCAGCTAGCTTCTAAAAGTAGTTCCCAGAGTAGCACTTCACAGTTGCCTTCTAAGAGCACCTCACAGGCCAGTGAGAGTTCTGTCAAATTCACTTGTCGAAAGTTAACCAATGAAGATATAAAGCAGAAGCAACCTTTCTTCAATAGACTGTATAAAACAGTGGCTTGGAAGTTAGTAGCAGTTGGTGGCTTTAGCCCCAATGTGAATCATGGAGAGCTGCTCAATGCAGCTATTGAGGCTCTGAAAGCAACACTGGATGTGTTTTTTGTCCCACTGAAAGAACTGGCAGATCTGCCTCAAAATAAGAGTTCTCAAGAAAGTATTGTCTGTGAATTGAGGTGTAAGTCGGTGTATTTGGGCACCGGCTGTGGAAAAAGCAAAGAAAATGCAAAAGCAGTTGCATCGAGAGAAGCACTTAAGTTATTTCTCAAGAAGAAGGTGGTGGTAAAGATCTGTAAAAGGAAGTACAGAGGCAATGAGATAGAAGATCTAGTACTCCTCGATGAAGAGTCCAGGCCCGTAAACTTACCTCCAGCACTGAAACATCCTCAAGAATTACTGTAATTTCTCCCAAGTTATCACTGCATCCAGTATCTGATGTTTGAAGAGAAGAACTGGCTTTTATATAAAACACTGGCTTTCACAGATTTTATATTGCTTTTTTCCAGTTTTGCAGAAAATTTAAATTCTTGTTCTCTTCACTAAAGTAGAGCTGTAAATAATTTATGAATGACAGTGCATATTAAAGGGTATACATTGACAGCATACCAGTGTGCTGTTTTATTTGCTGAAGAAAATACTGTCTTCTATTTTTAATGATATATTAGGTACGATGTGTAGTTCTGTAGAATCTTAAAAGTTTTGTACTACTACCAATTTGGTAGAAATGTATTGAGTTGTCTACCATGCATTTTTTTTTTCTAACTTGATTAAATCACATAAAAGAAAGGGGACCACAGTATTTGAATGTGTGAAACTATACAACTTAAGGTTTTAAGAATGTTGCTCAAAATGTTGAACATCTCTTAAAGAATAAGAGTAGTTGCCTCAAACTATTTTCATGAGAAGCTGTAAACTTTTTTTTTAGATATAAAGCAGTATAAAGTACTTATTGTTATTTTATTCTGAAGTTGTTTAAAATTCACCATGATTTTGACCGCTGCGGATTCTTAAGCAGGTTAATTTATGTTTTGAGGTAAAATGTAATTTACACTTTCTTAAAACATAATGTTGGTTTCTATATTAAGCATATTTTGTGACTACTATGAACAGACTGATTTGTTTAGATATTAAATGCTTTAAGCTATTTTACCTTTTCAAGAAGTTGTGTTTTTTTTCCCCCCACCCTAAAGTTATAACCATATGTAAGTTGGCTCCTCACTACTATTCAAACTACAACCAAATAGTTTTCATAGTATAAAACATATTTTTATAAATAGAGAAGTTAAAGTTTATCTAGAACCAGGTGGTTTTTGTATTTGCAGATTTCAGAAGAATGTGGAGAAGACTAGAGAGCCATGGTCAGTTCTTTATGATTGCGTATTCATGTAGACTGCATCCGTTAGTAATGGAGTAGAATCTTGTGTCTTAGGGGATGCTATTAATCTGATATGGTTTATTTTAAAGTCTGGTCTAAGGTATATGACTTATGGCCTTCTGGCTTTCTAGGAGCCGCACATTGGACAGTAATGGAGATAATATACAGAGAAAAAGACCTTTCAAATTTACTAGTTGTATTGGTATTTGGAAGGTTGAACATAAGCACAGTTTAAGTGTGTAAAAATTAGTTTGTAGTTTAGGAATAATAAAGATGCTTAGTTTCCTGAGCTTGAACCGAAATAATCAGGGATGTTTGTATTTTACCAGATAACATTTTTAAATTGTTTTTTAAGAATGGCTCATTAGATACCAGAGCAAAATCTATTCTGTAAATGGGCCCTTATATATTGTGGAAAGCAGTAACATACGTGAGTTGTAAAAAACACCTTCAAGTTCTTTCTGTTGTGTACTTTGTAAACTAATGCTTACCAGAAAAGTGAGCCAAAAATTAGAATAAATACATTTCTGAAATACAGCTTATTAGATGATTTGGTAATTTCCTAAAGTGGTTTGTTTTAAGCAAATTTATAAAGGCTATTACGTTGAAAATCCTTTAACAATAATCTTTTGCTGTGGAAGGGTATGTGCTCTCATAGACCTATAATTTCAACTACTTGACAGGCTAAGTCAAGAAGAGCTGAGGTTAAAGGCCTTTGAGCACAACAGAGCACTTTGAGACCCTGCCTGAAAATAAAAAGTAAACGGGCTCTAGGATATGAATCCTGTGATAGAGGTGGTGGTGCATGCTTTTAATCCCAGCACTCAGAAGGCAGAGACAGGTGGATCTCTGAGAAACCCTGCCAAGAAACCCCCTTCACCAAGAAAAAGGTAGGTGATAGAATGCTTACTTAGCATGCAGGGCCCTAAGTTGAATTTCTAGTACCTCCATAAAACAAAACGAAAGAAAACTGATGATACATTTTCTTGTTTCTTGAGAGAGGGGGTATGTTATATATAGTCCTGGCTGGTCTTGACTTGGAAAGTAGTATTCCTCTCTGCTTCCTCAATGCTGGGCTTATAGCTGTGTGACTCCTATGGTGTATATTTATACAACATGCCTTAATAAAATGTAAAGATCCCTGTGGCTAGGAGTTGGCTCAGTGAGTTGAGTACTTGTTGCTTCCATGTAAACACTGGGCGGCAATGACGGCCCATCTGTAATTGCAGCACTGGGGAAACAGGTGAAATCCTAGGCAGGTTCCACCAAAAACCCTGCCTCAGTCTGTAAGGTAGAGAGCAATCGAAAGAGACTTGAGGTCAAACCTGCAAAAAAGCCATTCAAGATTTCTGATTTAGAACAAATATATTTTATAATTCTTCGTTAGCACAGTGAAAGAACTATAACTTGGGAATCTGTTCTTGGGGATGTTCAATACTTTCAAGGCATAGTAGATAGTACAGCTACTGCTGTAAAAGCCTAGTAAATGGTAAAGCTGTAATTGCTCCATGGCAAAATATATCAGTTGTTTGATTCCACTTTCATAGATGCTAAATATACTTGGTGCTGAGTAAAATTGTAAATTTGTAGCTCTCCAAGTACTGCTGAACAAATGGCCAAGGGCACAAATAATCATCAGAATGCTAAGTTGCACCATGTAGCCATAACAATTACATACACAGTGCTCTGTGGGCTTGTGAAACCTCAAAGATGGAGCCTCACTGCTGGAAGACAGGAGTCATTAGGGGTGGGTCTTAAGTTGAATATATTGGGCCCACTTTGAGACAGCATCTCACTCTAACAATAAGCTATATAGACTAGGCAGACACCAGAGATCTACATGTTTCTGGAATTCAAGTCAATGACACCATGCCTTGCCTGGCTTCTCTTCCTGTCCTGGTTAGATACAGTGTGACCTGCTGTCCCATGTCCTTGTCACTATGTTTTCCCTGCCTTTATGGGCTGTGTATCCCCTTGAGCTGTTATGTATGGAAATATCTGTGTTTTCCGAAGTTCTCAGATAAACCCTGTGTATGGATCATTTGACTCCCAAAGAAGTTGAGAACCACTACCCTAGGCAGTCAAGTCAAAGCCTACTTGACTAAATACTTAGAATTACATTCCAAAAAAGGGTAGAGAGTTAAGATGGTAACATGTTTTACTCCAGACTCTCAAGGATTAAAAAAATTTTGTAACTTTTATTTCTTTAAAAAAAAATATAGTGGTAAGTAATCTGTGAGTTAATCTGATCTGATCTTGAAGTTAGAGTATCCAGAAAGCCTGTCTGCAAGCTGTAATTTCACTTGAGACCATATGGCTGGGTTAGGTAGGTCAGAGTGGTGCTAGGGTGTTAGATGCTGAGAGGCAAGCACCTTTAGAGGCTACCCACTGTTTATTTTATTAAGCCAGGGTCAGCTCTGCCTGGTCTGGTTCAATGTAAACCTCTGCTGCCCCCAAACTTGGTGTGACTCCTGGCTCAGCCTCCTGAATGCTTGGTGTAGACATGTGTTCTTTGCCTGGTTCATCTTTTATATTCATGTACTTTTGAAGTGTTTTTTAGTTAAAACTTTTAAAATGCAAGTTGAGTGTGCCCAGAGGCGGTCCTGTCTTCCCTCTTATTCCTTTAAATGTGTGCCCCATGGTCTTGAGGTGGGTGCCACCACGCCCAGCAGGCCTGCAAGAAAAGACTCTGAACTCACCACAGTTTGAACCTGTTGCATCAGCTTAATAATTGCAGGGATAGTTCAAAGTTCTCATTGCTTCAGGGTAGCTCTCCTGAGTGAAACCTTAACCACAAAAAGGTGTGTTGGGCAAGCCAAAGTAGATTTTTTTTTTAAAAAAGTGAAAGCATGGCTGTTAAGACTTCCACCCGGTTACTTCCATATCCTGCACTTACGAAGAACTGTTAAAGCCATCCACTGACTGCAGCTTTTGATCCCATCTCAGATGCTTTCCCAAGGCTCCAAGTTATGCTTCCAAAACAGAACTGGTCAAAAACTTAGCCTATAGCAGAGCTTCCCCCACTCCTGCTTTTCCTTTCTGCTAGATTTTGAGCTGTTCTTACGTAGATACTTTGCTACCCAGGCTGCCTGTATGGCAGCCACCCTTTGTGTCAGATGGCTGCTGGTTAAAACACTGGTAAGTGGACAAGACGTTAACAGTCTTAGGTGACAGTCTACATGGGGGCCCTTCCTTCCTTACACTAAAATTCCACCTGTCATTGCCTTTCTGGAGGTACTGTTCACACTAAAACAATGTTTAGAATCTAGTAGTTAGATGGCAATCACAGACCACACTCCCTCAAATCTAGTATTTATGAAAGAACAAGTCAATTGTCCTATTGTACTCTTACTGAAAAATTACTTGTGATAGAACTGTTGCCAGTAAGAGAGACAGGAATACACTCTTAGACAGTCAGTGTGGTAGCAGTGTACCTTCAGTTTTCTTCCCTAAGCAACTCTTAATACTCTAGGCAATAGCCTGTTTTCAAGAGCTAACTGGAATAAACAGGCATCAAGCTGCCATTTATTGAATGTTCATAAGGCAAATGAATAAGCACAAAAAAATAAAAGTAAAAACAGATGTCATATTTGCATATTATCTTGCACATAGCAATTACTTTTTTTTTTAAAGATTTATTTATTATATGTAAGTACACTGTAGCTGACTTCAGACACTCTAGAAGAGCGCATCAGATCTCATTACCGATGGTTGTGAGCCCCCATGTGGTTGCTGGGATTTGAACTCAGGACCTTTGGAAGAACAGTCAGTGCTCTTACCCACTGAGCCATTTCTCCAGCCCATAACAATTACTTTTAAAATGTTGACCAAACATGAAAATACACCAAGAAGAAAACTCTTACTATTAGAAATGTCTGAATTGAGGTTGGAAAAATGGCTCAGAACTTAAGAGCTCTTCCAGATGTCCTGAGTTCAGTTCCCAGCAACCACGTGGTGGCTCACAACCATCTGTAATGGGATCCGATGACTTTTTTTGTTTTTAAACTTTTATTGCATTATGATGAGAAAAGTTACATGATTTAAATTTATCTGAATTTGTTAACATTTAAAAACATTTTAAGTAAATAGAATTAAATCACATTCTTGTTTCCCCTTTGTACCCCCACTCCTCCCAGAGACTCCCCCTTCAATACCTACAATATCTTTTTTGTCATATTCCTTAACATTTATAAAATATTATAACAATACAAATAGGTATTATAAAAGTTGATATAAAACAACAATCAATTTAACAGTCTTATGTAGATGCTCATCTACAGCAATAGTGAAAATACATTTTTCTCAATATAAATTTTAAATAACTCCAAACATATTAACTATACTTCAAAATAATATATCACTACTGGTATTTTCCTAAATGAACATAAATATATAAAGTCTTTTTGTTTGCTTGGTATTTAGTAGAGTTTAAAATCTTGGCTCTTACTGTGGTACAAGCACAAAATAAGAACAATTTTTAGACATTGGATTTCATTGTAATAAGGCTATACTTCAATGACCCTCACATTACCAAAGGATCTTACCTCCATCGTAGCTAAGCGGGGAGTTGATAGTTCTGCTGCACCAAGAAATGAATTATAGGCTCGATTTTTGGATACAGACTTCCTGCTATGGTCAAAGCTATTTGACTTTAGTGAGAGACTTTATTCTCAGCCCACAGAGAACAGGTTACATTCATTTAAGAAATGGTGTAGGTATTAAGATGGTCTATCCATAAAGTCATTCACCAACTGATTCAATGAACAATGGTTCTGCTTGGAGGGTGGCACAGACATTGGGTGAGGGTAAGAATTTGGTTCATTAGCTGTGATAATTTGGAAAAGCATTCATCTCAAAGAGTAACTTATAAAGTCCTCTTCTTCAAACTTGACTGTTGTGTCAATGTTTTCTATGGTGTCATATGCCCCTGAGATTCTCTCTTCTATCTCTTGTATTCTGCTGGTGATGTTTGCATCTATGATTCCTGATTTCTTTCCTAGGTTTTGTATGGCCAGGGTTATCTCTATTTCTGTTTTCTTTATTGTTTCTATTTCCATTTTTAGATTCTGGATGTTTTTGCTCATTTCCTTCACCTGTTTGATTGTGTTTTCCTGAAGATCTTTAAGGGATTTTTGTGTTTCCTCTTGAAGGGCTTCTAGCTGTTTACCTGTGTTCTCTTGTATTTCTTTGAAGGTGCTATTTATATCTTTCTTAAAGTCCTATATCATCATCATGAGAAGTGATTTTATATTTGAATCTTGCTTTTCCGGTGTGATGGTGTGTCCAGGACTTGCTATGGTGGGAGAATTAGGTTCTGATGATGCCAAGTGACCTTGGTTTGTGTTGTTTATTTTCTTACCCTTACTCCCTGACATCTGGATATCTCTAGTGCTACCTGCCCTTGCTAAATCTGACTGGAGTCTGTCCTTCCTGTGATCCTGGTTGTGTCAGAACTCCTCAGAGTCAAGCCTTCTCTGGGATCCTGTGATTCTGGGATCCTGTGATCCTGGGCTTGTTAGGTCACCTGGGAGTGGAGCTTCCTCTAGGTGTTGTGGGACTGACTGCAGATCTTGCGTCCGAGGTCTACTCTGGACACAGCCCAGACAGACCGGAAGGAACTCGAGTCACTGGGCTGGTGGAGTTCCTGTGTGCCTGGTCCCACTGGTCCCGATGACCTTTTCTTGTGTGTCTCAAAATGGCTACAGTATACTCATATAAATAAATCTTTAAAAAGAAAGTCTGAATTGATGTTTTAAAAAATCAATAAAACCAATATAGGTACAATTTCCAATAGATGAAATATTGGAACACTGACATTCGACGTTTATAAGAAGTTACAGGAGGTACTAAAGGATTAGATTATATTGATCATGGGGTTGGAGAGATGGCCCAGTAGTTAAGAGCAACCAGCTGTTCTTCCAGAGGACCCAGGTTCAATTCCCAGCACCCACATGGCAGCTCACAACTGTAACTCCAGTTTCAGGAGATCCAACACTCAGACACACATGCAGGAAAAACCAATTCACATAAAATACGAAGCATTGTTTTAAAAGTATTGTCACTCATCTTTCAGTGACATTAGTTACATGGGGATGTAAAGAGAAAAATAGAATCCAGTTACCACATGAATTCCTGAGGAAGCCAGACATCCACTTTTATAAACATTTTATAGGACGATTGCTAAATGAGTGATAATTGTACAGACAGCAGTTTTACTGCAGTGCTGCTAACTTAAGAGATTCTGTGTTTAGGGGCTAGAGAGATGGCTCAGCAGTTAAGGGCACTGACTGCTCTTCCAGAGGGCCTGAGTTCAAATCCCAACAACCACATTGTGGCTCACAACCATCCGTAATGAGATCTGATGCCCTCTTCTGGGTGTCTGAAGACAGCTGCAGTGTATTTACATATAATAAATGAATCTTAAAAAAAAACTTATGTTCTAGACACAAACGAGATAGAATTCTACTAAATGCCTTAGATGGCCTCCAATCCAATTCCTAGATCTCCCTCAACTTCCTGGAGTAGTCATTATTATAGGCATTGGCCTCCACGCTCAGCTTGACAACTATAAAAGAAATTTTAAATCTTTAAGACCTCTGAAATTAAAGACAGAGACTTCATACTAGCTAATAAAACATCTGGATGAATAGGCTATAGTTCAAGTGATGCTTAAATACAAAGTCAAACAAAAAAGGGAAATAGGAAAAAGTGTAAGAAGAACATGATAGAACTGGATGTTGGTGAAATAGAACCCATCTTAAAACAAATGAGTAGAGTCAAAAACTGAAAAATCTTGTTTTAAACAGTAGTAGAATGAATTAGGTGGGTAGTGGTGGCACATGTCTTAATCCCAGCACTTAGCAGGCAGAGGCAGGCAGATCCCCAGCCTGTTCTACAAAACCAAGTTCCAGAACAGCTGGGGAACATAGAGAGACCTTGTCTCCCCTCCACCTCCAAAAAAAAAAAAAAATAAAAAAAAAATAAAAAAAAAAAGCCAAAAACAAAAGCATGAGATAACCTAATCAAAGACAAAGTGGAGAATACACAAATGGCTGATTTCAGAGTCTCCCTGAAAGAGAATAATCTTTGATGCAGCCGGGCGTGGTGGTGCACGCTTTTAATCCCAGCACTTGGGAGGCAGAGGCAGGCAGATTTCTGAGTTCAAGGCCAGCCTGGTCTACAGAGTGAGTTCCAGGACAGCCAGGGCTACACAGAGAAATTCTGTCTTGAAAAACAAAAAACAAAAAACAAAAAAAAAAAAACATTGATACAGAGAGAGCCTCTTATAAGAACATGAGTGGAATGGGTGGTGCCTTCTCTCCCCCACCGTGGATTCTAATACTCTTGCTCAGGCTGTAAGGTTCCCCCAGTAAGTATTTTAATAGCTATGCCATTTTATTACCCCAGCTTCCCCCCAGCCCACCCCCCTTTTTTTCTTTTTTCAGAAAAGCTCTCTAGCCCAGGGTGGCTTGAATTCTCTATATTGCTAAGAATAATCTTGACCTTCAAACTTCAGATCCCTCCTGGGTGCTGGGATTACAGATGTGTACCACCATTAGCATTAACAGCTTTTAAAAAAAAAAAAAAAAAAAAAAAGACAAGTTCTCATTATGCAGCTCTGGCAGCTCTGGCTGGCCTGGAACTTGCTATGTAGACCAGGCTGACTTTGAAATTGTCTCAAACTCAGTGACCTGCCTGCCTTTGTCTCGTGGGTAATAAATAGTATTAAAGGCATGCACCACCACAACATTTTCTAAGATTTTTAAGCCACCTCCATTGACATTTTCTAAGATTCTTTTTTAAGGAATTAATCTTATGTATATAAGTGGTTTTTGCCTGGTTGTATGTGCACAGTGTACATCAGAGGCCAGAAGAGGTATCAGAATCTCCTGGAATGGGAATTTGGGATGACTAGGAATGGCCACGGGGTGCAGGGTACCAAACCAGGGTCCTCTGCAAGAGCAGCAAGAGCTCTTAACCACTGAGCTACTCTGCAGCCTTGACATGAACTTAATGAGAGAGGTGGGGGGGGAGTGAGAGGGGGCATA
>JADRCD010215577.1:3555-19840 GCA_019843815.1 Montemys delectorum
GGTTGAGTCTGATCTTCGGAGAAAACCATAATTTTTATAAGATTATTTGTTCTACTCGTCTCTAAGGCGATGTAGGCTCATTGTAAAAAACGTTGGAATACGCAAAAAAGCAAGCATGCCAAAGTTGGTGAAATTAATGTTTCTTAATTTTATACTGCAGTTTGGTTTTTTAATTAAAGAAATGAAGGACTTGAGGATATTTTAAAGCATTAGTGTGGAAATGTATCAAAAGGTAGAATGACCTCGGCAGTTTTATCTGCTCCTTAAAGTGATTTTAATTCCTTTTTTTATTGCCTAGAAGGATCTGCATATGCCCATATAGCAAGCCTTCAGCTTGCATAAATTAATTTTGTATAACTAAGATTAAGTTCCATTTCAACTACCATCAACATTTAAGTTTTGATATCTGTAGTGTTGGTTCTTAATGGTTTGCTTTGCTTTGTTTTGTTTTGTTTTGTTGTGATTGAAGTTTGGCAAAGTTTATAGAGGCTACTCTACTGGGAAGTGTCATAACATTGGCCATTATAGCAACAATAGCCAAGGGAAGTCATGATCTGGCCCATGGAAGGGATCGTGGTGTTAAGTTTGGTTGGAGCTGCAGTGGCTTGCCCTGAACCTTCGTTTTAGAAGCTACTGTGGAAGAAGAGACTGTCTAACCCTAGTGTCTGGTCTTGTGTTTCCAGGCATCTGGCCGTCTGAGGAGGTTTTGGCTTACTACTGTCTCAAACACAGTCATATATTCAGGTAAGGGCTGCAGTTAAAAGATAGCTGTTTAGCCCATCTTAGATACTGAATCTGCTTATTGAAATGGCCCATACAATGTTCTCCAGACTGTAAATTGTTGGAAGAAAAAGAACAAGAGTTCCGCATGAACACGTGTTGCTTCTGAGGAGGCATCCACATGGCCCTCAGGCTAACGTCACACAGCCAGCTTTTGCTGTCTGTCAAAGGCTCTTGATTTCCACTCAGAGCATTTTATTTCGCTTTGATTTTGGGGAAACAAAAGTGGAGGAACAATCAATCCTTGCTGATTGTGAAGGTCAAAAAAAAAAAAAAAAGGTCCCCACAGTAAACACGTTTGTAACTTGTGCTGCGGAAGTCACTGACATATTAGATAAACGCCTTACAGCTATTGATGGAAGGTGCTCTGCCTTCAAAGGGATTTCTTGTGTCCATGCCAATATGTATAATATAAATTACTGTACTAAAGAAATCAATATTTTTTGCTGTTAATAGGGGTTATGCATCAAATCATGGATGGGATTTAGGGAAAAAAGGTCTTTTTTTCTAGAGATCTTTGGTACAAGCAGAAAGTAAGGGTTTGGACTTTTCATTTTCATTATTATTTTGTGAATATTGTATGTATACTTCAGTCAATTATGTTTTTATAACAAGCTATTAGTGATCATGATGTGTTTAAACTGTATATTCTTAAAAGAATATGTTGATACCATGTAATATTTGAACCTCTGTGGGTTGATATTTACCAAGCAATCTGTGGTTACTTTGAATAACTAAATGTATATTAAAATAATTTCTTTTTTTTTTCAAGACAGGGTTTCTCTGTGTAGCCTTGGCTGTCCTGGAACTCACTCTGTAGACCAGGCTGGCCTCGAACTCAGAAATCTGCTTGCCTCTGCCTCCCAAGTGCTGGGACTAAAGGCGTGCCCCACCACCGCCCAGCTAAAATAATTTCTAATATGAATGTCTTCAATTGACACCTCCCCCCCCCACACACACACACTTTAATTTTGCTTTTTTCCCCATAAATTCCCCAAACTTGGAGACTACACAGTGTTAAGAGTCTAAACATGTCACATGTGCAGAGGGCAGGCCTGAGTCGGGCTGTGCAGCCCTGGAGGCTGGCCTTTGCTCATCTCTGCTATGTCTAAGCTCTAATCAGCAAGCAGTGGGCTAGGGTGAGAATGTCACACAGGAAGCCTGACATTTAGGCACAAAAGGGGAAAGTAGGTATAGAAGGACACATTGAGCCTTAACTCTGAACCTTGTCCCCCTCCAGCCTGGGCTTGCCCAGGTTAGCCATCTTGTATCCTACCCCTGCATTGTTTAGTCCTGTGTTGTGCTGGGGTCAATTGTGATCTAAGTGTTAATTTTGAAATGCTCTTGGGTAATTGTGCTTTATGAGAGTGGTTCAGCTTTCCACAATATTTCAGCTTGTTTTAGAATTTAAAAAAACAAAAACAAAAACAAAGCAAAACAAAAAAACCCCTCAGGATTGCTTTCTTTGTGCCTTGTGTGTGACTCTAATATAAGTTCCTAGGCACTCACATATCTTCTTGGTTTACTTGTCTAACTGTTTTTGAAGGCATGAATGTGGATTAACAATGTTATCCTTTCCTAACAGTTATCCTTCGCAACTCTAGCTAGTTTAGTCCTAAAAGACAGCGCCATTGACAAGGGAAAAAAGGGAACCTTCTCAGACTTTTCAGCTCAGCGGTGGTAGTGTTGCCGTGAACACTAATGAGGGAGCCCCCACTGGTCTGCCTGCTTTGTGACTTTTCTATTTCATAATTATTTTTAAAACGCAAAACGCCATGAGGTAGGCCAGTCGTGTCTCCCCAACTCCCTGGCAGTGTCGTTCTGACTGCAGATGGCAATTTGTTCTTGTAACATATATATGGCTCTGAGCATCCCCGTCTAATTTGCATGGGTTCTACCATGTCTTTCTCTCTTTCAGAGACCTTGCTGTGTGTGAGCTAGGGGGTGGCATGACATGCTTCGCTGGGCTCATGGTAGGTCTTTTCTCAATTCCAATCCCATTCAGAGGGAAAACAAAAGGAAAAATGTTCCAGGGCCTCCAACTGCTGGGTCAGAGAACCGTCAACAGCATCAGCTGCGGTCAAGCTGCCGGGTCTTGAGAGACCTTCTAGATTGACTTACTTTCGGATCATATTGATTTTATGGTTGCCTCGATGAGCAGAAACATTTTACCTCAGTGTAGTCAATATCGCTTGTTGTGACATTCCAGGCCTTGCACAGTCTTTCTTTGCTATAGGGAAAGCATTTTTTTTTTTCAGATTATAGTCCCATTTGCTAAGATACAGGAATAGCCTGGCGAATCACAGTTGGAGCACCATGAGATAGCTGCTAATGTTTTGCCTGCATTATTACACCAACAAACATGATCCAGAGCGCTCAGTAATTAGATTCTTTTGAATTAGATTGGCCATTCAGGAACGTCGTTCCCCATTCTCTGGGTTCTGAGTCATGTATTCAGGAGATATTATGTAGCAGCACAGTGCATTAGACAAGTTTTTATGTCTCTACAAATAAAAGCATATTGTTACACTGATTGGCATTTGACAAACCTGTCGCTCTTATACAATGTGTCGAGGTTACAGCCCAATGTGCGAGCATGTCAAAGCTCACAAAAAAATTACCCTCACAAAGCCATCTGCCTGCAATGCAAAGTTATATGAAGGGCATCAGGCAGCCAGACAGAAGCAAGCTGAAAGGCAGAGTGACAGCCTTGTATGATGGCTCTACTAGATAAACAGAAGCCCACAAATGAAAGCCTCTCAGAATACCATCATCCGCTGTCACAATGCAATTACCGAACAGAATGATAGCAAGATAGAGGCTCCCGCAAATGGAATGATAAAAGTATTGACTGATTTGATTGAATGATTAAAATAATGCAGACATAAAATGAAAAAAGATTGAAGATTGTTACAGAGAAATAGGTGAGGAAGCATGATACCGAAGGCTTGTCACTGCCGTCCTCACTTCCACAGACAAGCATGTTTGCTCATTGTTTGCCCTGCTCCTTTTTTTTTTTTTTTTTTTTTTTTTTCTTTCTTCCAGGTTGCTATTTCTGCAGATGTCAAAGAAGTTCTGCTAACTGATGGGAATGAAAAGGCCATCAGAAGTATCCTTATTCAGATAGAAAGCCGGTTCGTTGTGCTCGACGACCCCCACCCCCACCCCCAGGCTAAGTAACAGTCGACATAAAGACAGACAGCGCAGGGTATTAAAAAAGAGCTCCTCATACACATGATCAGTAATTAAGGAAAACGAGCACTATATGAATTCCCTGTGGATGGCTGTGTGTGTCTTCCTTTTCATAGGATTTCCAGACGCTCCTCGCTGAAGGGGTCTGTGTTTTGCATGCCTCTCAAGGCAATTCCAAATCTTCATAATTTTGAAACATTCTCACTTCTTTATTCTCATTACGATCTTCTAGCACCAAGCAGATTAAAATTATTATTTACTTTACTTGATATTGCTTGTAAATATTGACGTCTAGCCTCTATGCATGTGATATTTCACATGCCTGTCATATTGTGCCTATGCTAATTGCTAAGCGGTTGCCTATATCTCCCACTGGAAAGAGCTACCCCTCTTAGTCATCTCCCTTTAGTTAGGATTAAAAAGCTATCTCTCCTTTTTTTTTTCTTTCTGTTACGCTATTACAGTTCAAACCCCATTATATTAGATTATGCTTTACTAATATGTACACAGAGTTCAGGAAATTGAACTGTACTTTAAGTAAGAAAGCGAGCATAAGTTATTGGCTACTTTAGGAGTCTAGCTGATTTGCCCAAAGGCAGTTAGCAGCAGTTAGAAATTGAGAGGAAACATGGAAGATCTGTTTGCTTTGGACTTTTTCTGGGTTTTTTTTGTTGTTGTTGTTTTGTTTTTGTTTTTTTGGGTTTTTTTGACATGTGAGCAAGACAGGACCCTTATTTGAATTTTTACTCCCTTCAAGGCTGTGAAGTAGCTTTGAATTTTGTAGCCTTTTATATAAAGCCTATTTTTCTATATTTAATTTTTCCTGTTTCTTTCCTTCACTCTGTAATTTTTTTTTTTTTTTAAATAAACTTGTCGGCAGCCATCAGCTGCTCACACAGGAGGAAGGAGGACCAGAACCATGGTGGCTAATACTGTGTGCAGCAGCTGCGAGCTCTGCAGAGCCCCACCCAACTAATTGCCTGACAGCCCTTTAAAAAAAAAATTCAGGAAGGAAACACAGCCAATCACAACCTTGGCCTTTCACACCAGGGAAAGAGATCACAAAAGGTGCTTCCCTTTTTTAAACATCAGATTTTAATCAAGATCTTGAGACTGTGGCAAGTTTTAAATATTCCTGAGGACGGCTGCGGCTGCTCCATTCCGTTCACTCCTATGTTCTGGGTTCTTCTCTATCATTGACTGTGCTCCTCCTTGTCAGGGAGGACAGAGAGCAATGGGAATCTCTCAGGTATGCCAGCCCAGACCTACGTGGTGTTTTTTGAGGGTAGAAAAAAGGAATATTGAACAAGAGAGAGATGTTTTGATTACAGGAATTTTCAGATTGGGCCCAGTAGCCTTGAAGTCAGTAAGTGACTTTATTTAATAGCTCCAGAAATACTTAGAAGTTTTTTTTATCATCAAACTGTGGGAAGCATCTGGAATCAGTATGTAAATTTAATTGTACTAAAATCATTATTGAGCCAATCTACAGAGACTCCAAAGAAGGGAAGCAAGGCTAATGTCATTAATTATCATCACACCTTTGCTTTAAATAGCAGAGATGCCAGGCCAGCTCTTGAAATCAGAGAGGAAATCTCAGATTCTGCCATTCACTCTGCTGGCCTTTCAAAGAAATGATTGGTACAGCCCCCTCCCAAGAAAATGGATTTTTAACATTTGGTCCTCGGAGGCTCAGCCCTGAGAGAGCTTTATTGTGCTGGGTTTTACAATGGGTTTAATATAGCAGGGTGCCAAAGGGCAGAAGGGGAGAACCTTACAATGTAGATGAAGTAGGTCCTTTCAGGATGCAAACCCAAACTGGCCGTGCATTTTATTTCATCTCTTAGGACTTCCTGATAGGGTTCAGTTTTTATGGTGTTCTCGTTCCATGTTTGTGCGTCTTTTTTCTGTTGTAAGTAGATCTAATTTATTTTAATTAAGAGAAAAAAGCATGCAAAAGCCTTAAAATTGGCAATGTGGTTTCCTGCTTTTAATACTAATGTTGTTGTTGATTTGCAAACAGCTTACAACAGGCATGCTTTGTAATGTTTTGCTGAGTGAATTAATATGAGTGAGTTCCCTTCCCATTTGTGTGCCCCTCTCTTTAAGAATAAATTATTCGCCAAATCACACAGTGTCGATGCAGTGTATATATCAAACAACTCATTCAGGAATCACTGTTTATGTCTTTCCTTTACAATTTTAGGAAGCTCAAATTATACAGCAATCGTAGGATATTATCCAAAAATTACTTTGTAAAAAGTAAAGGTGGGATGCCAGCAACAACAAGTGGGGAGAAGCCTTGTTGAAGCCAGCAAATCTCTAGTCAAAGCTGCTAATTATTCTTAATGGGCAAGATGAGCACATTAAGAAACAAATGAACATACCAGAGAGATGATAAAAATCGGCCTGGCAGTCACTCATCAGCTGAGTGTTAGCCTGTGTATTAGTCTCATCATTTTAAATTTGTCTTGTTTTTCTTAGCTTCTGAATGGAATGAACCCAGTTAGTCTTATTTACTGGTCTCTTTAAGTTTTTATCATTCTGATTTTTATCTTTTAATTTTCTTTTTTTTTTTAAAGAAAAATTGCATGTTTTGTTATTTCATTTTCAGCTTGACTTTTTTTTTAAGTATAAAGATTTATTGGGGTTGTGGGGACATGAGGGAGAGATGGAGACAGACAGGCAGACAGAGAAAGATTAAGACAGAGAATGCGCCTGACTTATTTTTAATATGTGAGGCAATGAGGAGATTACTTCTGGACCTGTATATTACAAAAGCAAGTTAGCCAGTTGTGCGGCTGTTTATCTTTCTAAGATGTGTCCTGGGTTACCTCTATTTCTAGGCCTCTGAATCTTGCCCCTGAAAACCTAGCTGTTGATCTGAGATTTAATGCAAAGAGATGTTTAAAAAGAGATTAAGAATTGAGGTAAAGTGAATTTTATATCTTGAATATTTTCTCAAACTCATGAGTAGGTTTTCTTAAGTTTCTGCTTGGTCCTTAGGTGCCTTGCTGGCTTTAACCCAGAGCTTTCCATCCTGAGAACCATCATTCCCTAAAGATAGCATTTTACCTGTACCCACAAGAATTCAAAGGATAGGTTAGAAATGAAATCATCTGGTTTACTCAGTTCTCAATTTGGTTTTAATTATTATTTTTTATTTGGTAATATAGGTGTTTGGCCTGCATGCATATCTGTGTTCCATGCGCATACTTGGTGCCTACAGAGGCCAGAAGAGGGCATCAGATTCCCTGGAACTAGAGTTACAGATGATTATGAGCCACTGTGTGGGTGCTGGGAGTCTAAGCAACCAGTGCTCTTAACCACCAACCTGTCCAGCCCCTCAAATTTATTTTATAGTAATGTAAAAAAAAAAAAATTGCCCTTCGTCATTTCCCTTCGTCATTTCCCTTTTAGTGTAGTAAGAAAGAAATCACTAAATACTCACATGTAATAACTAATCAGTAAGATGTAGCTGGGAAATGTAGCAGAGATATAAGACTAAGGGAGAGAAGTGGTGGGCTGAATTCTGATCACTGCAAAGCCCTCTCCAAACCATAAAGAATAAAAATAGAACTGGAGTCTGGGCATCTTGCCTGTAATCTTAGCACTTGGGAGGTGGAGGAAAAGAAGATTGGGAGTTCAAGGCCAGCCTGGGTTACATGAAACTCTATCTCAAAGCAGAAGAGAAAAGAAAGGAGGGAGGGAAGATGGGAGGGAAAGAAAAATAAAACACCTGCAGGTAAGCAGTCCGCTTGGCCATGGCCACTGACTGAACCGATTCAAACATCCCGCCTTGCTCCATCTCTATGGTGCACACAATATTCCAGTGTTCCTCTTTCCTCGGCGCCTGCTGTCGGGAGTTGGGAGGGCATGGCTGATGTGCATAAAGATAGCAGGTGGCATTGCTAACAGACCTGGTGGTACCTGTGTGTCATTTCTCCATCTGTTGGAGTAAGGAACAGATTTAAGAGTAGAGTAAATCCAGACATGCCTGTAATCCCGGCACACACCACAGAGGCAAAGTCGGCACGTTCACCACCAGACCGCTAGGGCTACATAGGGAAACCCTGTCTCAAAAAAGTAAAATGACAGACAGATAGATAGGTAGGTAGGTAGGTAGATAGATAGATAGATAGATAGATAGATAGATAGATAGATAGATAGAATGTAACCTTAAATCAGAACAAAGAATTCCTGCTTTTGAGCATGTAAAAAGTCATTTAGAGATCAAAATTAATAGGATTTATGTTATAATCTTAGTGTTCTTCCCTCCCTTTTAATCCCCCAATGAAATTGAAGATAATATAAATCAAAAAAGCAATGCCTCATGAGTCACAGTGTTATTATTTCTTAAATGTTTTAAAGAATAATACTGGGCTGCAGAGTTGTCTCTGAAGTTAAGAGTAGGCCCTGCTTCTCCAGGATACACTCTTCCTAGCTCCAGGAGAGATCCAGCACCTCTGCTCTTTGCAGCATCGATACACATATCCAAACCCCACACATAGACTAGACACACATACATAGTTTAAATTTAAATCTTTTCTTTTCTTTTCTTTTCTTTTTTTTTTTTTAAGAACAATACTGAGGTCGGGCAGATAACTTGTAAGTGCTCTTCAGAGAATCCAGGTTCAATACCCTGCACTCAGACTGTCTGTAACTTCACGCTCAGGAGATCTGATGTCTTTTTTAGTCTCCAAGGACATCAGGCACACATATGATACATATACATACATACACACACACACACACACACACACACACACACACACACACGAAGGCAAAGCACCCATACACATTAAATAAATAAATAAATAAATAAATAAATAAATAAATTTAAGAAGAGAAACCTGATTCAAAATGTATGTACAACTGATAAATACAGTTATTGATTACACATATAGGCTAATATTTTCAACAGGATTTTGTATGCCTATCTATAATGTATGCAGTTGACCTAAAAGACTGCTGTTGCTATTGTATACATGTATACATATTTAAGAATAAAAATGAACTGATAATTTAAAGGGAGTATGACTCCTGGCATGTACTTTGTTTAGGAAGGAAGCTAAAGGTAGACTTGCGGCTCCCTCTGAGCCCCAGGCAGCTGCTCTGACAAGGGGGCCCGAGACAGCTGCTCTTCTCACCCGGAAACCACAGGAGAGCTTTCCCTTCTGGGTGGTGGGAGCAGATCACAAAGCAGGATTGGGTCTGCGGTGATGAACATTATCCTGCTCATATTGACTCAGTTTGATTGGATTTCCTTTATTACCCTGAGGTGACACAGGGAGATGATAAAATCTATGATTGGACACAGTGCCATCCAGAAAGACCATCACAATCGGACCTAAAAGCTGGAGCACAGTATCAGAGTTTATCTCTTAAGGTGAAGTTCTCAAATAACATCTGAATCTTTTCTCTTTGTGCTTCTTTTAAAAATATTTTTAAAGCCCTTCTAAACCACAAAATATATTTCTTGCCCAGTTCTAAAACTAAGGTAACCCAAGTACTCCTGTGAATTTTTCACTAAGAAAATAACTTCTAGAATATAAATATCCATGCTTATTCCGGGCCTGACCACCCAGAGTCACGGGTTTATAAATTGTATAAAGTATGTAGTGCTAAGTACATATGTTTACTAAAAATTATTAATAGATTTTCTGAGTTATATAATTTAACTTCCCTGTGACTATTTTATAAAAAATATTACCTCCACTAACAAAATAATATGTTTTGCTTGCTAGATTAGTCATGTACTCAGGACGCTACAGGTGTGCCAGGCACATTATGGCAGGCGGTTGGATACCTTGGAAACGAAGAGTAGGGTGTGGCTAGGGGAAGGGGCTTAATAAAGAACAGTTGTCAGTTGACTCTACTAATTTTGCTTCTCAGAATGAAGATGTCAGGCATCTTTTCCTGTAAGATGCTTCATGTAGAATGCTCCTAAAATAGACAGAAACTGTAGGCCAGTGTGTCATTTTAGTTAATCAAAACAAGTAGGCAAATTAGTCTCCTTTATTTTTTTTAATGAATGTAATTTAACAGTACTTAATTTGCATACAGGAAAGTTCACCCAGGAAATAAAGAAAATCTGCATTATAGCACTTTTGTAACCTCAACAAAGCCCATCATTAGGAGACCTAATTGATTTTTCCTCCCCATTCCTGAGGGAAGAAAGCTACCACAGTACCTGTTTATTCACTCTGAGAGGAATGGGTGTGCCTGGTGGTTCAAGCAGAGATTTGAGTTTAAGAATCCCGTGGTTCTGTTCTGGCAAGGAGATCTCGGGCAGTATGTGCTCTGAACACTCAGGAAAGCTGCTTTCCAAGCCGTAGGGAATACCGTTGTCTGCCTGGTGTCCTCCCCTTGGGCCAATTTCATGCAGCTTGCCGCCTTCACTAGAATTATTTTATTTCTTGTTTATTTAAGTTTGCCTTATTCCAGGAGAGGAATTATGAAGTTCATATAGCAAATGTGTCATGTCAAATAAAGGAGGAGGTGGGGGTATTTAGAAATCAGAAAGCCAGGGGATTGCGGGGAAACCAGAGACAGAGGTCAGTACAGAAATAAGACCACAGGAGCTCTTCTGGGTGTCAGAGGTAGTGTATTCGGTAGGCTCTGACAGTCCAGGGGAAGGAGCTCACAGAACCTATACCATGCATGGTGGAGCTCAAGTCCAGCTTTCCTAGCATTGAAACTACATGAGATCTTCCCTCTAATGTAAACATGGCTGTTCTGCATGAGTCCTTCACACTAGCTCATGGCCTCAGGCAGAAGCTCTTCCAGAACCTTTCACTAGACCGACTTTCTTCTTCCCTGTTGCATTTTCTCCGGGAGATGCTCCAAGCGTCTCTCCACTGCTCCCTTCTTGCCTCCTCCCAGTTCTGGCCCTGAAGCTTACCTCTTCCCTGGAAGCACTTAGGAGACTGGGAAGTCAGCAGAGGCTGGCCTTGCCCTCCTTGGGGACTGGTGGACACCTGTCTCTGGATGCCTGATCTACCTCCTCCCCTCCCCCAATCTGAGAAGTGGCAGAGCACCTCATGCTCCCCAGCAGTGCCCTCCAGCATTTGTCCTCTGGGACCCGCCATGACACTACCTAGGTGGTCCTTCCACAGGTGGAAAAATTGCAAGCCAGGGAATGAAAAGATGTTGCCAGTTGAGTGGTAAGTTAGCATCTCACACAGATCTTTGACAGCAACTTTCTTTTCCTTGTGCTGATCCCATTGTGATAAGAAGCCAAAGTCTTTGTAGGTTCTTTCTTGTAGTCAGTCAATAATCGCTGCAGAAGTTTTCTTAACTCTGCCCTGTAGATGTGAACAGCATCATCGAAAGCAATAAGAAGACTGGCGTGTTTAAGACTCCGAAAATATCAAGCCGGTAAGATAACTCTCCGCATCCTGTCTGAGTTAAAAACGTCCCAGTTGAAACTATGGGTGATTAATAAGAATGCAGGAATACTAATAACATTAATTGAGCACTTTCTGTGTGTTAGGCACGATTCTGTCAGGCAGTTCACGTGTATCATTTCGTTTAATCTTGTCAGACTCCATGAGACAGGCCGACAAACACTCCATTCAATAGATGAGAACACCAAAAATACAAATAGTATAGGACACTCAAGATAATATATTACACACTGAGTGAGGGGCACTTCATGGCTAAGATTATTCAGTAGGAGGTTGGGAAAAGCCCAGCTTAAATTAGCCTTCTTAAATGGCTTTATTTCTGTGGCCCTCAACATGGGCAGTTTTGCACCCTAGGGGAGTCTGGCAGTCACCAGGAATGTTTTTTATTGTTGTTGTTGTTGTCCTTAGGACATGGGGTTAGAGCAAACAATGTCACTGCTGGTTTCTACTGGTCCTGATGTCTAATAGTAGAGATTATTCCTAGCCAGCTTTTAACAACAAACCCCTCCATACCCTAGACCTTCTGCCCGATGACGTCAATACTGCCCCGGCTGAGTGAGACATCTTCATCTAGCAATGGTTTTCACAGTCCGGGTGTGTCCAGTCCCTGTCAGCTCCTTCTCTTCCAGGCTGGGAGCACTGCTTTCTGTTAGCAGAGCCGCAGTGTGCTCTGCAATCCTACCCTGTGGCCAGGTGACCTAGGAGGGGAATGGCATCCTTTAGTGCTTTCCCACGTGCTATGGCTGTTTCTGTACACTTTCCCTTTGTATGTTTAACTACGGGTTTTGTTACAGTACCAATTCCATTTGGAATCTCTTCATCCTTCGCTATTGCTCTGTCATCCTTTGGTGTTTTAAGGTTTCTCCACGGTGAGGACATTTGCCTACCCTGACTGCTTAGTTTGAGAAGCACAGTTGGGTGACCAGACACAATGGATAAAACCCACTGTGATGCTGGGCAGAAAGGCAGGCTTCGTAATCTCAACGCTCAGGAGGGAGACGTGGGGAGCCCTTCCTCCATTGAACACACAGCCATCTCCTTCTGGACAGGACTTCATTTTGTCGCATGCTTTCCAACCTGGTCTTTTAGTTATCAATCAAAAGTGCATTTTCTATGTTGTTCTCATTTACATTTATTTACTGCTTAAGGTCATTTGTGACCATTTGAGTGAATTTCAGCATATGGAATCAGGGGATAATAGACCCTAGCTTCATGCTGTGCAGCGAAATTGTGTTTTTACAAGACATAATGTTGTTTACTGAGTGTTAATAATCACTAATTAATAAACATATCTAGACTTTTAAAATGTTGCATTTTTAAGGAATAAAAGTGTCAAGTGTTTAACTTGGGGAGTACAATAGAATTTTCTGTTATCATTTCATAAAATAATTAGGTAGCATAAGAAGTAAAATGTTAACTATTTAGCACAGGGCAGATCCTAAATGCTTAGTGCCTGGCCTTTGTTTAAATGTGACCCTTCACAGAAATGCTACTTCTAAATAGATTATTCTGATACATGGTAGACCATAAAGACATAAGACTGCATTTCAATAATGATACAGGATTCCCTAATGAGGGACTTTTTTGTTTTGTTTTGTTTTGTTTTGTTTTGTTTTTCTTTTTCTACCTTTATCACAGACTAATTGTGGTTATTTTCCTCTTTTGTAAAAAGTAAGAGCATTTTTATTCAGTTTTCTAAAGCATTGCCAGGAAGCAGGGACTGGGCCATTGCCCAGTAAAGTTTTTGGTAAAGTTTTTCTCGAAAGCTTGAGGACCTGAATTCAAATCCCTAGCACCCATGTTAAGACAAAGAAACAAAAACCAGTTCAGTGGTATGTGCCTGGAATCCTGGCAGAGGTGGGGACAGGACTGTCTCTGGCCTTGATGGTTAGCCAATCTAGCCAATCAGGTGAGCTCCAGTTTCAACAAGAGATTCTGTCTCCTAAAAGGTAGAGAACACTCAACACACACACACACACACACACACACACACACACACACGGATGGGGGTGTGTGCAAGCAATGACTCAGTGAGTCCGTGAGCATGGTCTCACTGTAAGACCAGTAAGGAGCTGCTTGACCACTTAACCTCTGGCAGCTAAGAAGGCAAAGCCACCAGCCACGTCACAGTAATCAGCATCCCTCAGTGCCCATTGCCTTCCCACACATAACCAGTACAATGCGATGAACATATTAGTTCCATGAGAGAAGAAATAAAAGGAACCCATTCACAAAAGAGCTCAGATATAGTTCAATATTCTTTTCTAGCACCTCAATGCATATGCAGAATTTCTCCCAAATTGGAGGTGTGGAATAACAGCAGCGACAGATAACTAAGAGGTATTTACCATAGCTACAAAGCCTACATGTGAGCCAAATATTTCTGCTATTAAAAAGCACTTCAAAGCTTGACATGAAGTTTGTAACAGCTGAATGTCTCCTGTGACTTCATTTGCACAGGAGATATAAAAGCTGAAAGGGAAGTCGTGATCTAAGAGCTGTGAGCCTAGGAAATATGGGTTTTAGCAAAGAGTGAGAAGCTGCCCAGAAATCTGACAGGCACCCCATGCCCTGACTCCCTCACTCAGTGTCCCTAATAAATTCTGTTGTTTGAATAAGTATCCTTCAGCCACTGGTCTGCTAAAGGGATGGACCACAGCCTGTGGTGCTATTGGGGGGGGGGGGGGGCTTTAAGACATGGGCCAATAAGTTGAATCTTGGATCTATCTCACCCCTCTTCTTTCCTGGTGACTTGCTTCCTCTGCCACACCCTCCAGCTCTATAGATGGCTTCACCATAGCTTCAGAAAGCAATGGGCTGACTGGCCATGGGCTGAAGCCTATAGAGTCATAAGCAAAGGCCTTCCTCTTTCTAGATTAATACTCTCAGGCAGTTGTCACCATATGGGGGGCACAGTAACCAATAGTCTTCCTACCTCCGTTGACCTTTTCCTACCTCTTACACATGGGCAGACTGGGGCTCTGTGGATTCTGAGGATCTTCAGGAGGATAAATTACTTCAGAGCAGTGGTTCTCAGCCTTCCTAATGCTGCGACCCTTTAATACAATTCCTCATGTGATGGTGATGCTCAACCATAAAATTGTTTTTGTTGCTACTTCATAAATATAATTTTGCTACTGTTATGAATTGTAATGTAAGTATCTGAGAAGCAGTCCCTGTGGAAGGGTCTCACCGCCATCCCCAGGGCTTGTATCCACGTTAAGAACCATGCTTTAGAGAATAAATGATTGTAAACACATCACTAGTGCCTATTTGTGGGGACCTTTTGCAAGGGAAGGGCTGACAGGTCCTTCGTTTAGCCTTGTAGGACGCCTGCCCTGCTCTCACAAACATCTCCTTCCTTGTCCACCAGAACTTTTGGGTTTTTTTTTTTGTTTTTTTGTTTTTTGTTTTTTGTTTTTTTGAAACAGGGTCTCATGTCTCTCTGGCTGTCCTGGAACTCAACTCTGTAGACCATGGTGGGCTTGAATTCATAGAGACCTACCTGTCTCTGTCTCCCAAGTGCCAGGATCAAAGGCGTGTACCACCATACCCAGCTTTTTTTTTTTTTTAAGAACAACTATTATATATCAAACCATCTTGCTGCCTCTAATTCAGCTTAACCACTCTCGCTGTGCTGAATTTGAAAGGCATGCTTATGAAAGGCGGGAACCTTAGCGATGGCCAGTTAGGATTCCACACCCATGAAGCACTCTGTACAGCATATGGTCCCCAGGATCTCAGCACCGCCATCTGATAGCTCCCATGCTCATCCATCCGGCCATGAAGCTTTTCATTCAGCTATCAAATGAGTCCAAGGTACACCTTTGGGAATCTAAATATGGAGCAGTTAGAGCAGTCTGTGAACAAAGGAAGCTGTACTTCTAAATATAGTGAGAAATTTATGAAAGAGCAAGGGTATTTACAGCAGCTCAATTGTTGGGTTTATCTGAAGCTGTCTTCAAAATTGAGACACTCAACAAAGAACCACTGGAGCTTTGACGTCTGCATTTTTCTGGGTCCTCCAGAATCAGCAAATACCATCATTCTCTGGTTAACATTAGCAAAAAGTTACAATTTCAGAACCATTAAACTAGCCCCACTGTGATGCTAAAAGTGAATTTCCCTTAAGGAAAAAAATTGTATTTGTTTAAAAGTAGTCACTGAATTTAAGTTGCAGCTTTTATTATTCTTTATTAAACCACAGGTTTTTGTAAACTGTTAACTTGGTTTTAGAGGTTTTTGGTTTTGTTTTTTATTTTACCTGTGTGGGAGACACCAGGGTCAGCCAGTGGTCCAGCCTCTATCACTGTCTAAGATGCGTGTCTGCCCTTGGGTCGGTTTCCTTCAGAGGATCCGGCTCCTTCCCCAGCCTTCTGCCCCGCCTCCTCATCTGTCACAGGATAGAAGTGATGGGGCTATCACAAAAGACCTAAAACAATGAACTTGCACAGGGGAAAAGGGTCATCCTTGGCTTGCCTTTCCAGGTAATTACACTGCTGTGGGCCTGAGGGTTGAGACAGACAGCCATGGCGGGAAGCACATGACTGGGTGTACTTGCTCACAGCTTGGTCAGGAGGAGGGAGGTCCATGATCTCACGTTGTTCTTCTACCCACTGGGCCCCACTTCCTGCAGGCCTACCACCTTCATCATACTGGGGACCAAACCTGAGCACACAGGCCTTCAGTGGGCACCACTTGGGACACAGCATCTTATTCTTACAATTTGTCAATCTCATCTCTTACTCGCCCATCTGATTCCATCCTTTTGAGTGACTCAGTGCCCATTCCCTCGCTCCACCCTGCCTGCTTCACCCCCCTGTATTCTTATTCTCTCTCTCTCTCTCTCTCTCTCTCTCTCTCTCTCTCTCTCTCTCTCTCTCTCTCTCTCTCTCTTTCTCTCT